>JAQIXL010000861.1:0-23789 GCA_034700245.1 Poikilolaimus oxycercus
GAGAGGAAGAAGTAGCAGTAGCTGAAGATGAAGAAGAAGTGATGTAGTAATTATCATTGCAGTGGTTTCTTAAAAATGGTCGTAAAACACTCAAATTTCATGGTTTTCAAAGCGTTTTCACTATAGTTAACAGTTGTTTTTTGTAGCTGTCAGATTTTGGTTGTTGTGGGAGTGGTTATTGCAGCTCATCCAGCCTTAGCCGTTGTCTTCCATCTTCAATAGTAAGCTTTTGCCGAAGTAGTTCGTTGTTTTAGACGTAGTAGAAGTAGCTTTTGCGTTTTTTTTAGTTTTTTTTAGTTTTTTTAGTTTTTGTAGTTTAGTGTTAGTTTTTTGCACTTTTGCACTTTAGTGTTAGACACTTGCCCTTAGCCGCTAGTCCTTAGATATTACTATTTCGTTCTCAAAATGGGACAATGTTACATTGTGACATTTTGATCGGTTCTCGAACTGGATTTGGCGGTTTTGGCTGAAATTTGGCACACTTATGCAGTTTTTCACGCTCTTTCCGATGGTGTATAGCACGGCCAGGGAAAGTGCATAAAAAGTTTGAAGCAGGCAAAAAGAGCGATTTTCAGCGATTTCAGCCGATTTGTGAGGCTTATGGTCGGCTGTAGTGTAATGGTGTGGGAGGATTTCTTTCATGCAAAAGGTCACGGGTTCGATCCCCATCGGCCACAGTCTTTTTGCCCAAGCTTTTACTCAACCGGGAAAGCCTCGGTTTAGTCTCCCAAGCGGTCCTGGGTGTTCTTAGGTGCTCGTCGTTAGTCTGTCAGAAGCAGACTATGTTGGCGGCCAAGTTTTTTGAGCTTGTGTTTTGTTCAATAAGAGCGAGATGTCAGGTACTGAGAGACTTAGTACTTGCTTGCCGGCTTCATACGTGGTGGAACTTTCGGGAATGCAATTTTTAACAGTTTTTGATTGGTCTTGGTCGGTAGTCTCGGTCGGCGGTCTCGGTCGCGAAGTCTTAGCCATTGTCGATAGGGTCGAAAGCTGAAGGTTTTAGTCCGGGTGCGAGAAGCGTTTCTGCTTCTTAGCGGTTAGCAGTACTCACAGAAGCTCCAGGAGTTCTGGGTGGATGTGGGAAGGACCACAAGCTCAAGGTCTTATTGTTAGTCTGAAAGGGAGAGAGAAGTCTCACAAGCTTCTTCTTCTGTCTGGGTCTTAGTCTAGGAGAGAGAAGGGATATGAGAGAAGGCCTTAGTCTATGAGGTAAGAGAAGTCTCACAAGCTTCTTCTTCTGTCTGAGCCTTAGTCTGGGAGGAAGAAGGAAGCTGAGCGACGGCCTTAGTCTTTAAAGTCCTGGGGGGGGGGGGAGAAGGCACAAGCTGAGGTCTTAGTCGGGGAGGGAGAAGGAAGCTGTGTGAAAGCCTTAGTCCATGATGTGAGAGAAGTCTCATAAGCTGAGGTTTTAGTCGGGGAGGGAGAAGGAAGCGGTGTGAAAGTTTTAGTCTATGATGTGAGAGAAGTCTCATAAGCTGAGGTCTTAGTCGGGGAGGGAGAAGGAAGCTGTGTGAAAGTTTTAGTCTATGATGTGAGAGAAGCTTCACAAGCTCAAGATTTTAGCCTGAAAAAGTATCATACATAAAAAGGAAGCTCAAGTGAGGGGAAGTCACGCAAGCTGAGTCTTAGGCTGAGAGGGAGAAGGACGCCGAAGGAAGGCCTTGATCTAACAGTATGAGGGAAGTCTCAGAAGCTGAAGGGCGTAGTGTTGAAGAGTGAGGGAAGCCGAAGGCCTTAGCCTGGGAGAACGAGGAGAAACACAAGGCAAAGACCTTTTAGTCGAAAGGGAGAGAAGGAAGTTCACGTGCTGGCAACCTTGCAGAGAGGGACCTTTTCGAGTACAAAGTTCGATCACCGATGCGCTGTGTTTTCGCTGGTCTATTAGTCTTACAATTAGTTGATAGGTCTTAGTCCTTAGTCGATTTTAGTAAGTTTAGACCTGGATGTCCTTAGTCTTTGTCCTTAGTTAGTCCGAAGCTAGTTTCTCAGTAGAGGCCTCCTTCCGTAAGTGTTTGATACGCATCTTGAGGTGTTACGATGCCGGAATTGTGCCGGCAGCCGGCACTGATTTTGCTGTGTTGATGTAGAATAAGCAAAGACGCCACGGCGCCGCTATGGCTTGCGTAAGACGTGCTGATGTTGCGGTTCGCAACCTCTCTTGGGTAGGAGAGAGAATAAAAGAGGATGAAAGAAGCTAGAGACGCATGTTCCAGTCGTTTCACCTGATTTATTTGCATCATATAATTTGAGAAGTCTCCTTATTGAGTCGGCCCGGCCGCGATAGCATTCCTTCTTGTTCGAGCAGCGCCTTGCAAGCGCTGCATCATCGCGACGCCGCTGCGCCAAAACCACGTCTCGACGCCCTTGAAAACATCGATAATCGCGGCTCGAATCGATGCCGACATGATGATGCAGAGCACGGGGTTTGCGGCGCAACTCGCGAACATCAAGGGCCCGTAAACAATGGACAACCTTAAAGGCAAACTGAGATCATTTGTCAATGAAGCGCACCATTTGGGAATCGCCTCTGGGGCGAAGGCGAACATCACCATGACGACTCGGAACGGCAACCAGCAGACGATGAAAACGGCCGTGATAACGCCAAGCAACACCGTTATCTGAAGTGTTATTGTAAGAGAGAAAAAAATCGTTGAAGAACCTTATTTGTCGCCGTTGCCGAAAGCTGTGGGCTCTGCCGTAGAGCCAGTCGTATTCGAATGAAAGCATAGATACCGAAGAAAGAGGGGATAACGAGGAGAATGAAAAACTCGCCCACGAAAATCACCTAAATGCGTGAATTCAAAATTAGAGGCACAATCGGTAAACCTTGAAGAGCCAGTTGCTGAATCCAATCGTTGGCTCACAAGACTTGCCATCGGCGCGCATGAAGACGAAGTACACGCAGTGATAGAGTCCACCGACCAGCCATGCCACTGCGATAATCCGCTTGGCCGTTGAGACATGGCTCAAGTAACTGAACGTGACACCCAGTTGCTGATTCACGAGAAGTCAAACGAACCGCGACTTGAGCGGATGGCACACGGCCACATAACGCTCAACCATTGAAATAAACAAACAGAATGAAGAAATATTCAGACACAGCATCTCCGCGAAATACACTGTGATACAGAATCCGGTCCCCCCGGGATAATCTGGCCGATCTGGCCATAGATTCATAGTGAACTCCCACTACAACGAGGATAATATCAGCCACACCCAGAGAAATCAGATAGCAATTCATGGTCGTCATCTGAACTGCTGTAATCAAAACCAATAGCTGAAAGCCAAACCAGCTCCTTTGTGCGTAAAATGACAAAAATGATTAGGCCATGCCCGACGACTGAAATTGTCGCCAGACCGATCTCCGAGCCTGTAGAGATCTTCAAGATGGTCCGCTCGGCGTCGGAAATGTTCATGCTTGTGGAAAACCCAGGAACGTCGAGAGGGAAGCGCCTGCTTATTCACGTTTTGCAATGTTTTGTGTTCCGTTCAAAGCCGTCGATGCAGGCGCAGACGAACAACAACGAAGAACGGCAGATACCCCGAGTAGAAGGTGAGCCTCATCTTTTCGCTCGCTGATGAGATTTTAGGAACAAAAACGTTTCTGCATTGAAGAATATTGAAGATTGAAGAATTTCAAGAAATTATCGGGGACAAACAATGACGGGGGAAAAGATTTCCTCCTCGCTTGTTTCTTTGTTTCCTTGACGGGACGCCATTTCCTTGACGGGACGCCGCTGAAAACGTGAGTAAGAACCGTCGAGAAAGAAAATGGCCGGCCGGCTTGCCTGCCCGTTTCATGTCTTGAAAAAGATGTTCATGTTCTCTTTTTTTCTCTGTCTCTTTTCTTCTCGCTGCTCGAAATGCGATTTCCAGATAGTACTCTCTTGCTGCTGTGAATAATTGACGTTGACTCCGTATTCTGGGTCATAATGTTGGCATCGATTAGAAAGGCGATTGTCGACGTGTTGAAGAGCGTCAATGGAAGTTGGGACTGGGAGAGTTTCACGTCGTCATTCCTTCAGCGAAGTCCGGTTCTGACCGAAGAGAATCTTTGACCCCGCGGCGTCTGCGTTATGTTTTCGCGGTTCTGCCCAGTTTCGGCGGCGGGTGAATACTTATAAGGTCACTGAGAGGCAGCGCCTTGGTGGAGATGTGGTCCGGGGATGTTCATCTTTCTCTTCCGTTTGGCTTCTTTCGATGATGCGCTTCACGAGTTGCAATTTCGCGTCTTAACAATGTTCGAGAACTTGTACAATTTGTGTTCTTTTTTCCTGTCGCGCACAAAAAAGCTTTTTAAGAATCAACATGTTTCAAGCAACGATAATGATGCATTCGATTATGTAGTTTTCGTTTTGCGGTTCGGGCGCGTGGGATAAGTTCAGATCGGTTTTGCCGTCCTTTGACAAAAGTCCAAACAATCAATCATCTGTACTACCAGGAAAACCAGGAAAACGCTCGTCGTGTTCAAGCTGGGCATTTCGGAAATTGCCCCTTTGCTCCTGCAAAGACCGGGATGTCCCACCTTTCCTCAGAGCGCCAAACGTTTATGAGCTTCCGCGAAGGGCTAGAGAGAGACCCCTTATTTCTTTGCAGACCCCCTATTTTTTCGATCCACTTTCTCTGTACTCTCTGGCAGTGGCAGGAAACACAAGACGGTTGCAGCAAGAGTTTTGTGTTTCATGCTAAATTGGAATAAGAACTCTTTCAACAACAGCGATTTGCTGCTGGTTGGCGCGTGAAACTCAGAAACAGTCAATGCTTCGTTGCGGCCATACTGAGAAAAGGGAGGGTCTCTTTGTTATCTTCCAAGAACGTCTTTTTGTTCGAAATCTTTCGCGAGTCTTCCGCGATCTTGGGACTCGCACAGTGAAGAAACTCTCTCAAGAGTGCAGAATTGAAGAGGCGAGAAGAAGAGGGGAAAACCCTCAAGACGTGGAACTCTCACATTCATCGCCCCTTTCTTTCATTCACGTCTCTGTGAAATGAGCACGAGGCGGGCGCTTTGCTTTCAAATGAGCTTCAACGTGGCTATTTCTTCAGATGGGAGACAACCGTTCATTACTTTCTTGCTCTACGCCTTTTAATTCGAACTTCAAAACGTGCTCCTCGGGCATATGCATTTTCGCCTTTATTTTTAAACAAGTTTCAACACAGAACGATGTCTGCTTTCACTACTCGACCTTATTGGGTCGTTGTATGGTGCGTTCATTAGCCTTTCCGCGCGGGCCATTGGTTTACAATATTTTGCGTATAAGTGGGAGTGTGTAAAGGCAGGTGTAGACAGGTGTAGGCAGGTGTAGGCAGGTGTACACCTGTCTTTGTGTAAAGGCAGGTGTAGGCAGGTGCGGACAGGCGCGGGCAGGTGTGCGACCATCTCTAACGGTCTAAAGGCTTGAAGATGCCAAAAATGAACCAGGCGACCGTGTGATCCTCTCCCTTGACAGTTCCAGAAGCATTTGGTCCATTTCCTCCCTCGAAGTAATCCAATGGTCCCCCACGAGAGTTCCATTCTAGATCATCTGTAGCTCTCGTTATCTTGTTAGCATTGCTAGCCTGACAAATTCTTGAGCTAGAGCCACCACTCTCTTCTCTCCTTCATCTCGACAGTGAATAGCAACCAGCCAACACAGACTTATTGTTAGTTATAAGCATGAATCGCTCTCTTTGAAGTCGCGCCATAGGCGACACCAAACAATTAGGTGTTACCTCACACCCCATTTCTGCACTCGCAGCACGGCCACAAGCCAGTCAAATCACCTTTCTCTTTGTCTAGAGCTTTGCTGATCCTGGCCCAACCTTGCCCAGAAGCTCTTCTCGAGGATTTCGATAGTGATAACGCCAATAATATCGAGAAAGAAGGAACTGACGACCTATGATCACCGCGGATCGCTTTACGGGAGCACACACCTGTCCGAGTTCCGTACACCTGCCTTTACACAAAGGCAGGTGTACACCTGCCTTTTCTACACCTGTCCACACCTGCCTACACCTGCCTTTACACACACCGCGTATAAGTTTCGCCTGTTCGACTTGACGTCTGCACTCACCTCGAATGTGCTTAGAAGATTCGTCTCGCAGGTTATCTTGCTTCACCTGCCTCCAACACTCATCGCAAACACAAGGAAAAACACGCAACACACCTCAAGACGGCTGCCTCGCTTTTTCATCGAGCTTTACTCTGCACTATTCGGCATTAGTCGGACTCGCGTGTTACAGTTGTTAATTTCAACGGATTTCGGTCTATTCCCTCTGAATTCCCTTTAATAACTCGCACTCACCGGCTTCTTGTTTGTTCCGCGAAGAACGCCTTTTCTCTTGTGCAACCAGACATTCTGGAAAATTGCTGGCTTGCGACGTTTTCGTCTCGCCTTTCTCCGGAGCGTCAAACGTTGGTCGGCTTCCACGAAGGGCCAGATGGCTTTTGCCTCCTTGCAGGCCACTATTTGCTTTGCTTCCCCCTTTCTCTGTGTTCTCTGGGGGCGGCTCTCTGCTTGCCTTTCACTGCGTCCTCCCTCGACCTCTTCAGGTCGCGCTCTGGCAAACATTACTTTTCGTTTTGCTTCCACTTCAGTTTCATTTAGGATAGTAGTGAGCAGCTGAATTTTGAAGGATGCTAACTCTGCGCGCTGGATGTTTTCTTGTGGCTAAGTTATGTGACATGGGACCGCTCTAAGAAAGGCTGATGCTTCGTTTCAATTTCGAATCAGTTCATTCTTGCCGAATTCGTTCTATGAATGTTAGAAGTGAAACGTAAAAGTCGCGTGCTCTACTACCCTGAAAGACTGCGGAAAGCAGCGAAATTCGAAGCTCTCTCAGGCTTCAGGCCGCGCGCGCGCCCTCTCTTTAGGCACGAGGGCTTCCCGCTTCCCCTCTTCTTGAAGGCTTTAGTCTTTTTCCGTCTCTTGAAGCTTTGGCCAAAGTTGGAAGAACCCGAACCACCAACTGCGTCATGTTGCTTGAAATTGCTGCAGATATTTCGGAAAAGTCCAAATTTCTGCAGAGTTTCTAATTGCTACAATAGAAGTCAGAAGGTCGAGAATCTCGCTCTTGTCTGCCTGTCTACGATGTTTGCTACGTCAGACATCAGGAGGAGGCCTGTTAGTTCACTCTCAAGAGACCTCTTCGCTGTGTTTTGCCCGTGCTGATACGTCTCGTGATTGTTTAGCAGCTCGCTTTGAAAATTTCTAGGTTTCGGCATAGCGTTAAACTGTCTTCAGTAAAGTTCGTGGTGCTAGCCCGGGTATTTGATCTCAAACAACGAGATACGAAAGTGGCAGGATTATGATGAGTTTTAAATCGAAAGTATGAAATATTGGGGGAATCTTTGGCAATACTCGCTTCCAATTGCCCTCTTCCAAGGCGCAAGCGTTGTCCCACCCCAAAAGCATGGCATCAATCGGTGATCGGTCGAAAAATTTACAGCCATGTTTCTCGCTCGCCTCCACCCGGACTTTCTTTTACGAATGCCCCCATGCTTCCGTCCGTCATAAAGTTTCTGTCTTCGTAGCAACGCGGCTTCCTCCTCCCTTGGTGATTGAACCCTTGGCAGCGAAGAGCATAAGAATGCTTTGGCTTCCACTCGTGCTTCCTCTTCCAAAGTCTTTGATCCGTTAGATAAAAGGCACAATTTTAAAATTTTCTCTTAAAACTGTTCAAGCGTTCCAGATCATTCAAAATATTGGCCCCGGAAGCGTCTTCGACCTTGCCGCGTCGCCTTTCGTCTTTTTTGGGCTTCACAGGTCGTTTCAGGGTCGTGAAGACCCATAAAGAGAGACGTGGAGGCGCGGCTCGTGGAAAGGTCGCCTTCACGGCGTCTTATCAAAGCAAGAGAGGAGCCGCCGTCTCAGCTGAGTGCGGTCGTCCACCTTCTTTCTGAAAGGCGGTGAAGTCGAATTCCAACCGGGGTCCTATGACCCGCAGTCGTCAGCAACCCCCTTTGTCTCCCCGGTGCCAGCACCCGCCCTTCCTAATCCCTTTGATTCCTGTGGGAGAGCAGGGAGCAGCGAGGCTTGGCGGGCGCCCAAGGTTTCAAGGACCACTTTCAGAGGGAAGTGAGCTTCAAGGCAGCGATTTCTAATTCGGTTGCGCATATTGGTGTTGGACGCAACGTGTGTTCATCATTGGCCATCTTGACTTGATAACAAATTGTTCTCGTCAAAATGGTTTCACTTCCGCGTCTTATTCCAAGATTTCGGACGAACTTCACTTCTTCGTCGGCTTTCTGCACTTTGTTTTACAATCGGTTTCGACTTGAGTGTTTCCGAGTTGTTTCAGATCGGCATTCGATTGTTCTTGTCGCGCCGAGCGTAAATTTTTCTGAACTTGTCGCATCAAATGAGTCACAAGAACGTGTTTTCACGAAGAAATTTTCATTTTTATGCTTGTAATTCGGACAAGCACAGCTTTTGAACAACAAAAAAAACGTTTATCCTTGACATTCGCTCACAAAAACACTGTTCAGTGCCCATCGCACTAATTTCCGCTTTCTCCTTCTCGCTACACACCGCGGCCGGTTCATTCTCAAAAGCAGCGACCGCTAAATCTGTTGAGCAACCAGAGAGTTGCGCTTGGTTACGCTCTCACGTGCCTTGCCACTAATGCCAGTTGGGTACGCTTCGGGTCTCCCTTTGCCCTCACTGATGCCGAAAGACTGGCGATGGCGGCTTTTCTGTCAACTTTCAAGCTACTTTGCTTTTCGTTCGAAATCTTTGGCGAGTCTCTCTTCCGCGATCTTGGATCTCAAGTCGAAGAGGCGCCCGAAAGTGCAGAGCTGAAGCTGGAGAGAAAAGAAGGGGAAGCTCTTTAGGCGTAAAGAGTTCCCGCATTTGTCAGGTTTTTCTTCCATTCACTGAGGCTTCGTGTCGCAAACGCACGTGGCAAGCGAGTGTAGAGCTTGCTGTTTCGTCTGTTTCAGTCTTGTCTTGATTTGTGAATGAAGCTGAACATACAATCGTCCGGGTATCGCTGGAGGAACGTTTCACTTCTCAATATGTTTCCGCTTCGCGTTATTTTCTCGCACTATTCGAGTAGGCAATATCATGTGCCGACGTTCTTCATACACAAACCACACAAACAACACAAGTCCCTCATTCTTTAAAGCTGTTCCAGTTGGCAAATTTATAATCCTTTAATGACCTTGTCAGCTTTCAACGGCCATTCCGGTGATGCCCTTACGAACGCGCTGGAACAGCTAGCAAACTGATTGTAAATTTTATGAAGTCAAAAAGGTAATGGGGGCTGAGTTTCGGTGTCCGCTTTAGAGAACCAAAGACCGACAAAAACTACTCGCACCCATCGGGCCCGTAGATAATTATAATGCACAATTCTTTTCTCATTGACAGTCTTGTTGAGAACGGCGTCGCGAATAGTATATAGGAGCGGCGCTGGTCCAGTAGAGCAATGAAGAGCTGTTCCATTGAGACGTCTCGCGGTTCCTTCGCTTCCTCTTGCAAGATTCCTCATCGACAAGTTTCAGAAACGAAAGCCACAATGAAACCAGACGACGACTTCGACGGACGCAGTGTCTCTTCTGGATCTTCGAGTGTTGTTATCGTCTGCGAGCCGGTAACCCTCGACTCCCCAGCAGGTGGGCTCATTCATTATCGACAACAACGGGCCTCTTTGGTGCGTTTCTCACCTCATCTCACCATAATGTTTTCCATATTTTTGCTTTCGCTACAGCCGTGTCCTTGGGTGCCGGGTGTTGATCATAGAGTTGCATGCACATGCGTCCTTAAAGATCGCAAGATTGATGAGATCAGTTTTGGTCAATTCTTTCGCTACTCTTCAAAACTTCTCTTCAGAATTTGACCCTACCAGCGATCAATAACTGAGATTCGAAGATAATTGCCCCAGCTAATGAGAGTGTCTGAAACAAATTAAGAAACGGGAGTTGTAGACAACAATAACAATTTGTGAGCCTCATCACAGATCAACAGAAATTAAGAAACACCCAAAAATAATGTGCTAGTTCACTCACCTGAAACTTATGACGACTTTTGGCGACAATCACAGCACCAATTGGACACGTTTGACTGAACAGCAAACATAAGAATGCCAAAACATATGAGCAATCAACCTTCAAGTGATTTGCAGATCGAGAGGATATCGACGAGGAGGAACTCGCTGAGTGCTACACGAACGGCGACATTGAGCAGCCGCCACCCTATGAGTCGATTTATGGACCTTGCTCAGAGACCGCCGGACTTCCGCTTGTTTTCTATTCTCCACCCATGTTGCCACCTGGGAGATTCCCTTGTCGAGGTGAGACTTCACTTCTTGAACGCAACCGTCTCAGGCTTCCCCTTCACCGACTATCCGTGTCCGAGCTACAGTGAGGTGTATTCGCCTCTAACTCAAAGGTTTGAAGGAAGCGTTCTACGACGAGAACGTTCAACTTTGCAGATGCCCTCGCAGTCCGAGTCCCGTTGTTTTTTCAAACGATCGTTGGGCTCGAGCGTGCGCCTTCCGATGTGTGACCCTGACGCTTCTTTTGTTGTTCTTCACCGCGGCTGCTATTTACCTCGATCGAATCGAAGCCTTGCGGTGAGAATAGTGCGAAAACAGTTCAATTGCAATGAGTTTTATTCGGTAAGCAAAATGCAAGCCAATATTTCCGGCAATTGTTCCGGGGGTGTTTCATTTTGAAATCAGCACAAAAGCACTATGTTTCATACGTCAAACAAACACATTCAGCGCATTTTTGTCGCCATCCGTCGTTTGAGCTGGCGGCTTACAACGAGAACATAAGTCGTGCAAACAACGCTCTTGCAGATCCGCGACGGAGTCCGAGAAGACGGCGATCCCAACGGGAATCGTGGCAGCCGCTGGAAATGACGCACTAACTGAAGCTCCACCTGAAGACATCTCATCGACTTCGACAAGACTAGTTGATATGAGTCAACCCTTGCACGTCTTCAAGAACCCGAATTCATATCGAGTTGAGAACCTCCACAGAAGACCCTAGAAGGAGATATTATAGAGAATTCTATGCATTGGTAACTTCTAGGGATATCTTCATGTTCTTCTTTTGTAAAAGATTTCGGGTTACGAAACCTCGTTGATGATGATTTTTGGTGATTGCGCTCACTTCTTTTATTAAAACTCATATTAGGCGGGTTCTTTGACAGATTGTGACTTCCCAATTGTGTGACCTTATAGAATTCAGGAATAAAAAGTGGCTAAACGTTTTTTGCGATAACACAGAGTCAAAGAAAATGAATAAGTGAATCGAGCGAAGATTGCCTCAACGAGCTGTTAACACGCGTTCTCTGTAAGGCTCAAAGAGGCTGTGACAACCCCAAAAACTGTTTTCAATCTTTTGACGCTATTTTGTTCAGTTTTTACGCTGAGAAAAACTTTGCAAGCAGTTTCGATTTAGTTGAATTCCACGAGACAAACGTAAAAAATAGAAAAATCATCGATTTTAAAACCCATTTTCAGTTCTATTTTTTTCCGAAACGTTTTTCAAGGACAGAAAACAGGTTTTAAAAACGATGATTTTTCTATTTTTACACGTTTGTCTCGTGGAATTCAACTAAATCGAAAACTGCTTGCACAGTTTTTCTCAGCGTAAAAAACTGAACAAAATAGCGTCAAAGGATTGAAAACAATTTTTGGTGTGGTCACAGCCTCTTTGACAGGTCTTTGATTCTTGCGGAGAACACGTGTTAATCAAGCCATTTCTTGATGTTTTTGAGGGTAATCTGTGCGAGTGCTTTCATCTTAGCCGTGCATCTTAAATCCGCGAGAAGGCTGCTGATTGCATTCTCAACGCCTTCTCGCATTAACATCGGGCAGTATTCATCGTTCTCGGTTGTCGTCTTGTTCGCAAGCGTCCACAACCAAAACAATTGATCTTCAGGCCGACTCCACAAGCATATTCCGTCAGTCATCGATCGCCGGCGCGTGTAATAATGGATACGTGTTTTGCCTGACACGTCCCATGCCTCGATAACCTGAAAATTGATGCTTTATATAGTTTGATTCTCACAAGAGTAATTCTCCGACGGACTTCTGCGCGGTCTATCTGAATATGTTTCCATGCGTCGTCGTCGCAATATAGCAAATTTACAATCGCATCGCAAGCAAGCACTGAGACAGTAATAGAAATTCTTGTCCGTTCGGCTTGATCTCTAAAAATCAGCAATACAAGAATCGAAAAATGTTATCGACCAAAACAAGACAGAAAACTAACAGAAGAATGATAAGAACGCTGTTGCTCAATAATCTTTCCCGAAGATTTTTGTCGGAAGCGCAGTTCGATATTGTTCCTAACAAGATCTGCATGAGTTCGACATCGCCACCAAATCTTCTCGAATATTGTAAGAAAAGTGCCACTCCACCAGCGTTGGAAAACCGATTACAGTTTTCTGGGCTGCCTAAACTAATAGTTGCGATTTTGATAAAATCAGCTACAATTTCCACTGGCAAGTATGCTCCAACACAGCCACATCACTTCAGAGCTTGTCTTAGTTCGAATTTTCCTTCTCAACAAGTGGGCAATTTCCTAAACGAGAGTTGAGATAATTCGTTAGTAGACTAACTTCGATCAGATTGCAATCTCCAAATTCGTCGGATAATTCGCAATCTACGCTGTAATAGAACATAGTGTTTATGTATTTCAGTGTTTCAATCAAAGCAAGATCGTTTTCAGCGTTTAACAGAAGTGGTTGGGCTAGCGATTTGCGTTCGTACCACTTTGCCTGAAAGTGGATAGCTATGTAGCTAATGATCCCTCAAGTTGTCGTCTCAAATCTTTAGTCCCATAATCCATTACTAGTTTCAGGGAAAAACTTAAAACAAACTTTTAGTACTGCGTTGTTGAGATCTCTTAAAGCACTTCCTGCGAGGCAATCTCTTGCTGTCGGTCGTTGATTTGGATCATTGTTTATCATTAACGTCGCGAGCGTCTGCATTTCAACCGCGAAACTTGCATCTGAACGCTGGAACATACTCGACAATCGCCTCCAACGATCTTCATTTTGGTCCTTAAAAAGGACAATTACTACTAATTATTATTTTTTTACCAAGCCGAAGCTTAGACCAATCTGTTCTTGTGATTTGCTGTCTTGAATTTCATAAGCAATAAGTATATCGACAAAAACCATGCCAAGGCTGAAGACATTAAACAAAAGTGTAATATTTTTTTGTTTAACCTGTAGATGTCGATTTTGGAGGTATAATTTTCAATCCCTCTCACTTCAGGCGCCATGTACGGTAGGGTGCCAACGCCAGCAGTCAATGAACGAGATCGCAATACTGTATGTGTTACTAGTCCGAAATCAGTTATTTTAGGCGTAAGATATTTTGTTAAGACGATGTTATCCTATAGAATTGAGAACAATTTGCAAATAAAACTACCGGCTTGATATCTCGATGAATGAGTGATCTGCTGTGAAGAAATTCCAGTCCCAGCAGTGTCCCTTGCAATATATTTACGACGTCCAAAAGCATTGAAGAACGACTCCTGTCTTCCCTCAAAAATTTTCTCAAGGAACCCTGTTCGCAGTATTCCATTTGGATGTATAGATGCGAGACCCATTTAGATGACTGCTAGATGTCTCAAAAGTAACGGCACTAAACCTCATGCAACCAATGGTCGTGAATTCGAACAATATTTGGATGAATCAGCTTCTTGCCATGCTGTACTTCCTTTAGCGCATCTTTGAACTCATCATCTCGTATTTCCACACGCTTGATGGCGTACTGTTTCTGATCGATCTTTGACCTACTCTCTCGGATAAGCCGGGCGCTTGAACTTACTGGCAAAGAAATACCACTCCAAAGGCTCCGTGACCAATTTTACCCAAATCCGTAAAGTTAGGTTGAAAATCTAAATATGTCTTGGCAACGGTTCTGGCAAATTTACCAACAAAATCGTAGAGAGAAAAACGACTCAAATTTCAACCAACCTGATGCGCTGTTTCCCATTTCGATGAATTGCAACGATTGTGAGATTGTGGTTGATTGCGAAACCAGCTCGAGATGGGCGACTGCTTGATGCTAGCAGGAAAAAAAATCGATGCCTTCTTATCAGCTGTAGAAAGCGTCAGGCTTTCGAACTGAGAAATCACACAGTCGAGGACGTGGTGGTTTGCACATACACTGAATTGCTCATTCTGTTTCACGTTTCTCACAACTAAAGCATATGTTTCGCCTTCGGATTCTTCTTTTACAGCAAAGGAAGAAAACGAAATCGAAAAAGCCTTTCGTCATTCCGTCCATGCCGATCGGTCGGTTTCGACTCACTGTCGCCAGCCTCGGGAGGAATTTCCGCTGCCACCTTCGACGCCGTGCAAGAGAATCCGTCGTCGACGCCGCGAAGTCCTTGCCCACCTGGCATTGGACAATCCCGGTGAGAAAGCCCACTTTCACATCGTCTCCCCCCGTGCTCAGAATGATATGAAGAGCCGCTCGATGTTGAATTTCGTATGAGTTTCGACCATTTCTAGTCTGTTCACTATTCTTGGGAAATCACTTCTTTCATAGCGCACGGAGTTGAACAAATTCTTAAGATATTTCTGCGGGTGGATTTCCAATTTTCTTTACGTAGTCCAGTTATCCAAATCAGCAATTACCATAAAAAACTCAAAAATTCATGTCGGTTTCACATACACTCGTGAAGTCTCAAGAAAATCCCGATGCGCTCGCAGAATGATTTGCAGGTTGCCAATGAGAAAAAAGATTCGCCAAATCTTATCCTGATAGACTACAGACGTGTCGTCGCTATCAATGGGGGACGTCAGCTGCTTCCCCCTTTCGCTTCTTGTTTGACGCCACGACCTCTCTCACGCCTTTCCACTCACCTATTTCTTTCGCCTCTTTTTTCTTCAAACAAAACCTCAAAGACCATCTCGACCAAGCTGGTCCCCCTCAGGTCACCACACTACGCCACCCGAGCCTCTCTCTTCGTCACTCGCGCAATCCTCTCAACTTCTTTTGTTCACACGACTCGCGCCACACTCACCACCACCTGTGTGAGCGGTCGCCGTAGGTCACAACTTTTTCTCTTTTTTTGACCTACCTTCGCCTCTCCCCTCCTCACTACCCCCTCCTCAAAAAAAAGTGTCCAGCTGTTGTCTACGACGTGCCTTGTTACGCACGCAGGTCTAACCGCCCGCTTTTGGTCCCCGTTATCTTCATTCCAAGGGACGCGCACGTCCGTCTCTCGCCCCGGCTGCTGGGGGCTGACCTCAGCGAGCGTACGGCTTGCATGGCGGGGTCTTCCTTTTTCCTTGCTGATGCCCCATGAGCCCCCTCCCTTGAGAACCTTTGACTCCGCATTTTTCATCCTTTCTCGCTGTGTCGACGTCACAGCAAAGCCGTTCATACCTTTCTAGAAATACCACTAATCTGCTTGTGTCGCAGTTCCGTCTTCAGAATGCCTTGAGAAGCGCTGTGTTTCGGCTGATTCGTATGAGTATTGTCAATTTAGTGAATATTTAATTTTATTCGACGGCTTTAATGAAAACTCTTTTCAGCAATAAGAAGTCGCTACTATGCAGATCAACGTTATTCCTTTTGCCGGCCAGAAACTAAGCCTCGAAGTCGAGACCTCGGACACAATCGGGAATTTGAAAGCCAAAATCCAGGATCAAGCCGGCTTTCCCCAACATCAGCAGAGACTCGTCTTCAAAGGTGAGCCCCTCCCACTTTTCTTTGAAGGAAAGACCGTTCAATGATTCTTGTTCACTGCTTGGTCGGTGGCTCTTATCGAGAGTCGGGGAAGATGAAAATTTATGGGCTGAAAAGGTTCTCCAGAGTGAATGATGAGTTGTCTGGCCAGCAAGCCGTTAGCTTAAAACTCATGATATTGAACGATCTTGACAAAAACATTCTTCCTGGATCAACAATAGCTATTTGCAGGAACCTTGTTGGAAGATGCGAAGACCTTGAGTGACTATGCCATTCAACATGATTTCACTCTTCATCTCCTCATGGAAGGCTTAATCAGCGTGCATCAGTGCTTGATCCCGAATAATCTTGATGACTGTTAGAGAGAAGAGATTGTGTGTCTGGTCATGTGACCGTCACGTGTATTTGTGTGCCTTTCTGATGCTCTCGCATTCCTCCAGATTGCCCCCCGCATTTATTTGGTTGAGACTTTCATAATGAAAGAGATTCATGCTATTTGTTGGATGAATACGTATTTGTGAGAAACATAAATATTTTGAATCAACGAGATTGCAACTCAATGTCGTTTGGGAACTCGTGCAAAAAACGTTTTGATGACAAGTGATGCGGATGCACTAAATCAATTAGAGGTATGCATTTCAAGAAGTTTCATTGAAACTCGGTTGTTTCGGAAGCATCAGTAGAGGAATCGACACCTGATCGGCTCCAGCAACGCGGGAGTAGCTTTGTCGATGGTTGAAACATACCTAGTTGAGCATGAAATCGCTTACAGCATCATTTCACCAATGACACGTTCGCTTTTAAGCGAACAAATAAATTAAAATAAATGAAGCAGCAGAAACCCCTTACTTTTGTGTTGAACCGCATCTCTTGCAGACAGTGCGTTTCGGCCCCGCGAGGGGTGCGAGCCCGAATATCCGACCTTCATTTTCATCCCGAAGGTGTTGAGCAATGTGAGCATTTATTGAGGCAAGGCTTTAGCATTTTGACAAAAAAAAATCATAAACAGGAGCTTGATCATTGATACCGTTGCAGCTATTATCGTTCCAAATCAAAGACTTTTGTTGAGCATGCCACTTGGTTCGCTTTTGTTCAGCAAACTCATCAAGACGAGTTGAGGGATGTGGAAAGACTAACTGAAGTTGACATGCTGCTTACAATTAGCTAGCCGCTAATCCTTTTGGAGAATCTCTGAGCAGAACCCTCGTGAATATTGAGAAACAAAAAAGCTATAAACACGTTGAAATCTGCTTCAATTTAGGCTAAAAACACGCAAGTTAGTTTGGCGACAGTTATGTCTCCTTACCTTGAGCTCGTTTCTTTAAAAGATTTATGTGAAGATTGCGATCACCTTTTGGATATTCTTCGAAAATCATTGACGGCTGAGGTTGGGATCATCATGTGCAGGCATGTGATTGAGAACTGTTTCGTGCGTTTATGGCATCGACTTCAAGAATGAAATCGACAGAATATGTGCAGATCTGAAATGAATTTTTGCGAAAATCAATATCAGCGTCATAGAGAACAGACGAAGCGAAAGCAAAAGTCGCGAGGAGTCGGTCACATCAGCAGAGGATTGAGACACCATAAAGGCCCCTGAACAAAGATGGCGAAGAGTGTTGGGGAGCGTCATCCTTGACACATCTGGAGCAGATGTCGCTTTCTTCAATTGCGATGCCGAAGAACTTCGTTTGGACTTGGACATTAAGGGTTTTTCTCGACTTTTTAATCTTGAAGAATCTTTATTGCACGACGAAGAATCATAGAGGAAAAACATGTTTTTGATAAAACAAGTCGATTATTAAGCCGAGCAAAGCACTCAGAACATCCTTGACCTCTTGGCAGGATTTCGTAACGTTTTTCCGTTCCGCAAGATGTTTCCATTTGCGCAGAGTAACTTTACGGCTGAAAACATTTCAGTCCGAAATTATGCCTTATGCCAATTACCATGTCGATAGCTGTATCTCGGACTCTTCTAGTCTTGACGATCTAGGTGCTTCTGCTCGCTGCATCTTGCGTAGTTACGAACTTATTTGATGCTCCGCTTTTTTTTTGCAGCTACATTCGTTCTTCAAAAACGTTCCTCTTCGCTTATTCCTAAACCGTCACATAAGCTGCATATGAACGAACCTCTTTGCATCCCGCAATAACTAAGTTGTTGCCGTATTTTTGTATGGTAAATTTGTCCGGTGCAATTTCGCTGAATTTTTTTTTTCGCAAATCCAGAATTCGCTGAAGCTGAGTCTGAACTCTAATCCTCTTGATGAACTAGCATTCATTCTCAAACATTTTTATCCTTAACGCGGTAGAAATTAACACGAGCGAGAATTACCCTGTCGACTGTATGCACAGGCTGGCTTGGTTGTGTATTATCCACCGGTATTCCGTTATCGTTGAGTTTTTTCCGTGTTCCATAAAACTGTCCGAATGTTTCGGAGCTTCTACGGCGTCAACCTAGGTCACCGATGTATGCGACAACCTAAATCGAAATATTATTTCAGATGTGACTTTCCCGCGAAACCCGAGAATATGAGAAAGCGATTCAACAATCCACGGGCAAACGACTTTTGAAGACTGCAAGTCAAAATGCGAAGAAAACATGTGAATTTCTTTCACGAAGCCAACGTACACGTGCAGTCGCTGCCTAAGAGAACGCAAACGCAAATTTCGTAACATTTATTGATTGTGAACGCCTCGCAATCCGCAAGACCAAGACGCGCCTTTGCAATTGAGCGCACGGTTTTGCAAGCCATTCGCTTATTGGCTCGCTGACAATTCGGAGAATACGAATTCCGTGGTTGTGGGTGTACCGTCAGCTCTCGACATCTTGCACCATTCCAGGCTGGTTCATTGGGTAAGCTCAAGATGAACAACCGATGACAATACGCGAACATTCAACACTTGGAGAGCTTGAGTCATGGAAGGATGTTACAGCATGGGCAGCAGGTATTTAAGACCCCCGGCGGGCACTCATCATTGTCAGCGGCCCAAGTGAACGTCGAGATGCGTGCCCGCTTAGTTTTCGTCCTTCTCCTTCTCATGGGAGCCTCCGTGGTGTCGCCCAAACGATTTCGGAAGCCCTTATCCCGAGGCCTTTCTTTCATGCAGGTGCTTTTTCCTTTCGTAATTGGTTACCTTTGCTTCAGAAGCTGTTATCGCCAAAGAAACCTGTAGTCGCACTTGGAACTGGTCTGAAGAGGCTTACAACCGGTCTTAAAAGCAAAGCAAAAGCAACTGACCTGAAAGGCAAAATAAATGCCACGTGGTCGCCTACCTACGTTTTCACGTCCTCAGGTGAGACAAGAATGTAGCATACATTTTTAGACCGTGACCTTGAAACGGACCTCTACTATGATCACTACGTGTTCTGCGCTTTCCAGCACGCCTCAATTTCACTTCAATTTCAGAACCTTACTGTAAGTTATCCAAGGAATGCCTATAATTGCTTGACAGATTGAACGGGAGTATTTCGCAGTCTCCAACTACGCCCCAGGTTCTTCAGAAACAAGGTCGTTTGCTATACAGTGCATGAAACAGGCTGAAGTTCTAGAGTGACAAAAGACAACTGGGAAAGGAGGTGGCAGATCGAAAACGATTGCCTGCGTGTCACCAGAGGTTCGCTAAAATATTGACGCAAACGTGTCTAGGCTTCGGTCCAAAACAACAATGGAGAGCAAAGTGGAAAACCAGGTGATCATGCGCGTCTTTTGTGTTTAACGAAATGTTGTCAGTATTCCAACTTCGTTGAAACTGGCTGCCGGTAACTTCACATCACCCGGAAATCCTGGCTCGGCGAAGAGACAAGTGCATAAAACGACCTTCATTGCACCGCCTGGAATCAAGGTTAGAAGCTTAAATGTTTTTGTGCAATTTTGTTCAGATTCTCGTCGGATTCAACGTCTTCGATCTTGAAGCCGGCGTTCTTGAGATTTTCGATGGGAAGAGTCTGAAATCGAAACGGCTTGCTCGGTTAGATAACCTCTTTGCCTTTCAGGATGTGCATGGAAGCCAAATACGCATTTCAGACTTGACGGCCAACAGAAAGTCCCATTCGCACTCTCAAGCACTGGCCGGGCTCTCACATTCTACTTCTCTTCTAGTTTGTCAAGGAATGTATCAGTCACTTAATGCTGATTTCAGATGGAACCATTGGAAAGGGTTACAGCGGGAGGTTCCATTATTATCCTGCTGTCTCAACACCAAAGAGGAACAGTACTACTCCGTCTCCAGTTTCAATCTCGGCGTTGACGACAACTCTTTCTCCAACAAAAAACAGCCTTTCCACTAGATCTACGCCGACTGAAGAGGATGACTCGTCAGTGTCAGTGGAAAGCAGTGAAGCTTCTCTAGCTTCATCAGAAGAACAAGATGCTTCGGAAGAATATTCGTATGAGAGCTACGAAGTGTCGTCTTCCTCAGAGGAGATGCAAGCAGATGAAAGCCCTGAGGAAAGACTTGAGGCAATTTCAGACATGACGGATGATACCGATTCCACTTCGCAAGAAAGTGAAGATCATTCACTCGAAGAACGCGAAGCCTCGCCGTCAACGGCGGAAGCTGTTGATGCCTCTCCAAGTCCAGCGACGACTCCGTCGCAGAGCTTCAACGCGACCTCTTCTCCTTTGGAGAGTCTCGAGAAAAATAGAAGCAAGGCGGGCAGGCAAGCATCGTCGACAATCTGTCTCATGATCCTCGCTATATCGCTTTGTCTGCGTTACCAGATTCTCCAAACTTCATTCTAAATATCTTTTTACCTACGTTGAGTCGTAATGGGAACCGCATATTAATATTTTTGAAGAGGTTGTTCGTGTTTCCAATTGCTTGTTATTACGAATAAATTTTACTGTAACTTCGTGAAAACGCACAGTGCAACGTCAAAAACCTTTAATTGATTGAGTCTTCGGCGAGCTTTCGAGTGTGAATCTGTGACAATAGCCGCCAACTTAAGATATGAGAAAGATTTATAAATGTTTGAGAGTGTTTCTCTCAAAACACATCTCATTGTCAGCTGTAACTTCCTCTACGTGAAGTTTATTGACCAAAAGTAAACAGCAAATTAAAAACTGAAAAACTTTCTCAATGAGCAGTGAAATTTGTGCACTAGACGATAAGTTAATCTTCCTAATCTTTGACGTTTTCACAGTCCACGCAACTGTGAAATGCTCGTCGGGCTCCTTTCCATCTTCACTTTTAACCTGAAAGCAATTCTACAATCAGCCGTTTTGTGAGGAAAATCTTACCCTGGATATGTGAAGACTCCAGTCTTTTTCATTAGTTCGATGGCGCTGCAAATTCATTGCTAATTGCTGTCTTCTTTAACAGTACGCGTTTTGAGCTGATGGCTGTTCCTAATGTAGAGGTTCCGACTGTTCTGGAACACTTGCATGGTACACTCTTGCACAGTTACCTGATTCGATTGCTTTTCTTGGATGATGGCATCGTGTCATCGGTGACCCTTCTATTTACATCCATATTGGACCAGCGAAATCTTTGCCTTTTCCTAGACCGTCATAAATTCAACCCCGGAACAAACTTGAGTTAAGTTTCAAGCAGATCCATGTCTCAGCCAGAAACTGCTGCAACGGCGGAAGTACGACGCCTGAGACAGCACTATCGACCTGTCGCACATCTTGTGGCGGTTCGATTAGGTCGCAATTGACCTTGGCGAAAAATCTTGCAACGCTTGGTGTTCGCCTCTCATTTATCCTGCGTGAAAGAAGCTGGACAATATTTTTGGCGTTGTCCTAGTTCCGGGTTCTTGAAATTTTCTCCTGAACGTGACAGCATTAGAAGGATTGAGAATTATAAGTACATACTTGGTAAAATAAAGCGGTGTCTGATGGTTGAATAATTTTCTGTGACTCTTCTTTCCCTTTCCACACAAGTGAAAAGAATTCCTCCAGGGCATCTATGGCTCTAACCTCGGCAAGCGAAATATGCGTGAACCTGAAACACTATTGAGTTTCTTGAAAAAGATGGCGATAACGCGCGCAAGCCTTTTGCCGCCGACGACTAAATCAGAAAAGCAAATGCGAAACAGACGAGAAGATTGCCTCTCTGAGCACGCAAACAACAAATTTCGTAAGAGTTATTGATTTTGCCGTCCGAAGGCTCGCGATCCACTAGTCCAGCAAACGGTCTTCGACATCATGCTCATCTTTTGAAACTTAGAAAGCTTTTGAAGATCCAAAGTTCTCACGACTCTTTTTTTTCCAGAGACGAAATTTCTTGCGGCTTAGGTGCAAGGCAGATTTGTTGAACCTAATGACTTATTCGAGCACTTACGATCACAATTACAGGTTTATTTTCAAATGCACACCGAATGAAGTTCTTGATCTTCTTAGATAGAGGCGATTTGATTCCAAACGCGACATTCACACCGAATTCAGAGAATCAGCAAAGATTGCTATTCGTCTCTCGTTGCGTCGTCTTGAATTCAATCATAGATCTACGTGGTCGAACTCCTGTAGACTTGAACATTTACGATTCCTTTACCGAAAATCTTCAGGATGTGTGAAGACCTGCAACAAGTCCTTATATATATATAATATTAATCGAGATTTGTGACAATGTAACATTGTAACGTTGTAACATAATTACGTTCTCTTCAGTTCTCGAACACCCTTGGTCGGATCGGACTGAAACTTCACACACTTGTAGAGCTTCGAATGCTCTTTCGAATGACACCATATGGTCCCGGACAATGACCGAAAAAAATTTTCATCCGGAGAAACTTGATTTTTATTTTATTTTTTTTTGACTGAAATTTTTGATCTACCCTTTCTGGCCTGAGGGGACAGCGCTGGCTCTTAGGCCTTTAGAAGAGCGTGAAAGAGACTGCCGATGGGCTCTGGGCTGACAGAGATGCCCGTTACACCGCTAGAAGCAGTTAGGTAGTTTGAAGAGCTTGAAAGAAATGCGGTTTTTGGTCTTTCGCTTGGGAACAGGTTATTCGCACTTGCATGTTTTGGACGACGGACTATGTCATTTTCGCACCCCAATCCGCCTCTTGAGGAGGTCTTTAGCACTTGCTGGGGAAGGGAGGAGGGGGGGGGGCATGTGATTATTCTGCAAGAAGTTTTTCGTAACCTGTCCGCCTCGACCCCGCGCGCCATTAAATCGCTAATCAAGTTTGTTTCAGACCCACTTGGAGATCTGATAAAGATCTTCGTTTTTTCGTCATACTTTCAAAATGACGAGAACTTCGTTTCGCAAGAATCAGCCTTCATCATCAGGTATTGCTATAATCCACGTTTATGGACATATTGATTTTAGGAGACCAGAGGGCAAGAAGGGATCTACCGCGAGTAGACTATTCTTTCAAGAGAGTTTTGTCTGAGGGCGTGGGTGCAGTTCGAGCACGCCTCTTTCGAAGACGCAAAAGTGGAAAGGCTGACGCAGGTAACGCTGCTTCACGCTCTATTAGTATATGTTGTTTTAGTTACTCCTTCAACGTCTCCAGCAGCTCAACGGATGAAAAACATGCGAGAACGAAAAGCTCAAGGAATTTCAGGTTAGATTTTTTAGTGCTTCAGAAGGCTGTTTCGTTGGCGTACGATAAGTGAATGTTTTTAGTTACTCCTTCAACATCTCCAGCAGCTCAAAGGATGAAAAATATGCGACAACGAAAAGCTCAAGGAATTTCAAGTTAGATATTTTTTTTCAAAAAGCCTGTTTCGTTAGCGTACTATAAGTATATGTTTTTAGTTACTCCTTCAACGTCTCCAGCAGCTCAAAGGATGAAAAACATGCGACAACGAAAAGCCCAAGGAATTTCAGGTTAGATATAGCGTTTGAAAAGCGAGTTGATAACACCTTTTTGTGCTATTATTTTTTTGCATTTTTAAGTTTTCAAATCATTTTGGTCGACATAAATAGTTTTCCTACTGCATTGCAGAAAAACGGCACAATTTTAAGAATTTTTTCAGTGGTTTTATCTTCAACGTTGCAAGCTATCAGACAGCGCCTTTCGAGAGAACGGAAAGAGAAAAAAAAATTAGGTGAGAATAGCTGAATTTTTTTCACGCGCATATAGGATTGGTCGATGTGCACGATTGCGGTCAACTTGTGAAGCGTTGCCCTTTCTGTCGCGCGCTCCATTTTCCTTTGGAGAGAGAACGCTGTTGCTCACAAGGCAAGGTGTGGTTTGC
>JAQIXL010000862.1:0-23752 GCA_034700245.1 Poikilolaimus oxycercus
GAAATGTTTTGGTCGCTTTGTACAGCAGCTGCAAAGAGCGTCGAGTTTCGCCTTAATGAAGCTGCCATATTATTTGAGGCTGCCACTCTCAATGTTAATCCAGAGGAACGTTTTCATTTGCTCTGTGAATTGATGCGAAATGGCAACGCAGAGGACGATTTAAATTCAGGCATCAGGCTTTGTGCACCTCTACGATTCATTGTGGATAGAGAACAATTGGTTTGCCTCTCTACCGAGTTTCTGCAGAAATATCTGCCTGTCGCCATGTGTGCGTGCGATTTTCTGCTAGCACATGTTGATCTGCAAACCAAGGCGTTGCTCTTAGAGTGGCACTGGCTGCATTTTCAAGAGCTCGAGAGAGTCCAAGGCTTAGACAATCGTGATGCAGCAATTGACCTCTATTTCACGAAAGCTAAAGCTTGCTTCGTAGACGCACCGCTAAATGATCCTTTCTGTGTGCAGTCTCTTTATTATTTCATCACCAAATTCGACGATGCAAAGCGGCAACAAATTGAGCTGAAAATCCTCTATAGCGAGCTTTTGCCTGACACTGCGCTTTACGATTATCAAGCCCAATTAATTCTTGATCGCCAAGCTGAACTTTCAGAATTTGAAGTTTTTATTCAATAAATGATACGATTCGCAATTCTCATAAACCATGCAAAAAACAATGCAAAATGTTTTTTAACATTGAATCAATCATTTAACACTCCTCTTCAACATCGTTCGGAGTTTTGATAATCTTCAAGCATTTTACCTTAAGTGAAGTCAGTAACTCAAGATAAAAGAGGTGGCTATCGCGAGATTAACATTAGCGCGCTATATTTCTGTATCAGCAAAAAAAAACAATGAAAAACAGCAGTTTTGGGTATCATTTTTTGAAAAAATTCATTTTTGCCCGAAAAGGACAATATGCTAGCACTAAACTGGGGTCGGTCAAAACAGTTTTTTGACTATTTTTGGCCGTTAATTGACCCTCTTCGAATTCTACGTCGATAAAAAAGTATCTTCTTTCAAGCCGTTGCTGCTCAAAAACTCTTTGTAGACTGGAAACTCATTGAAACCTAGCAGGGCAATCAAAAACTCTTTGACGTTTGAGAATTCATGAGAATTTGTTGCTGCTGTCGACGCCGTGAACTTCTTTCAAGCCAAAGCATAGCTAATTGTAAGCTCATGAATTCTCAAGCGTCAAAGAGTTTTTGATCGTCCTGCTAGGTTTCGATGAGTTTCCAGTCTACACTGCGCTTCCCAGTCACCTTACACTGCGCTGCATGGTTGCATGGCCCTGCGTCCCGTTACCCTGTGTTACCCTGTGTTTTCTTTACCCTGCGTTACCCAATGTTTGCCGAAATGGGCGGAATCATGACGAATTTACGTCTTGGGTTCCTGTTCGCGGCAACACATAGCATAAAGTCGGCCGACGATAGAGTCGAAGCCCTTGAGTATGTGATTGATGCATTTGAGAGGAATCCAAAGAAGTTAGCCGAAATGAGCAAGGAAGATCGGGAACAAGCCATATTTCGGCACGCCGAAATGAGAGAGGTCTTGAAAGATGCCAAAGCGAAACAAGAAAGGGATTTTGGCAAACGATTGATATCGTGGAATCGAAGCATTTCGTCATTCGGAAGCCCTAGCGAACCAGGAGCGCACGCACCGATTTTATTGCCTCTTGCCCTACTGGATTCGAAGTAATAGAACAAAATGGGACAAGAAGGATCTTGATGAATTCAACTTAGCCATCGTTAACCTGCAGCGCCTCTTCCATGCTTGCCAGTTGCCGCCTCTAAAATGTCAATATCTGAGAGTGATGTGGGAGTCCGAGCACGCTTTAATGGAAACCGAATTGTGTAGTGGAAGTCATACTGCAGAAATGTACATATCTGCAAGTGGCAGCAGAATTTTTCGAAACCACCTGGCCGGCCTATCGTCTTCGAATTGAACTCATCTGCCTTTTCTGTGCTGAACTGAGCCCGCCTGACCGAGTTGAGCGTCTCCTACAGCTTAAAGAGGAGGTCGACGCAGCCCTCGCTGCTTCAAGAGATGAGGAAAGCTATATGGCAATAAGAAGCGAACTTCTGGGTTCCAAATATCAAAAAGTCTCGTATCTCACTATCGATTCAAATATCGATGTATTTTGGTCGGTTTGCAGTCGAGCTGCGGAAAGAATTCAATTTCGACTCGATGAGGCGGTACTTTTGTTTGAAGCCGCGGTCATGGAAGTTGGTCTCGAGGAACGTTTACAATTACTTCGCGAATTTTTGGCCAACGACTTTCCGGAAACTGAATGGCATCACGGAATGACACTGTGTGCGCCACTTCGCCGTTTTATGGAAGAAGTTGAACTAAACAAGCAGTCAGTTGAATTTCTCTGCAAATACTCGTCCATTGCCATTTGTGCATGCGACCATCTGCTTCGTCATGTGGATCTGAGCAAGAAGGCATTGCTTCTAGAGTGGCGCTGGCTGCACAATTCTGAACTCGAAAGGTTTCAAGGCATATCCGACAACGATGCAACGGTTGATTTTCATTTAACCATGACCATTAACACATTCAACAATGTGGCACCGTGCCATCCTAATCGCATTCACACTCTCTACTATTTCATTACAAAGATTAACGATATTGCACGTCAACAGAGAGAATTGAAGAAAGTAGAGGGCATGCTCGGGAACGATGCTAGCGACGAATCTGTTTCTGATTGTCAGCTCTTCTTTGAGCGTCAGAATACAATTGACGAGTTTTTGCAGTTTCTTCCGTCCTCTAGTTAATGTAGCGCAAGTCATTTCGTTTCTTATGTAATGCCTTATTTTGTCCCTGTAAAATTAACGATAAAATGATTCCGGCAAAGAGACGAAATTTTATGTTGGAGTGTTCGCTGTCGTGTGAACAAGGATAGAGCGTACGCGTCTTTCCACTTTTATTCGACACTTAATACGAATGCACAATTACGATACATTTTTATGTACATACAAGTTGCTGATAATTGAAAAGTCTGTAAGAAGTCTTCAGAAATACTACATGTGTGCCTCATGAAATGCTTGCGCTGTTTCGTGTGCATTTCTATGGTCAAAGTCGATTAAGGTTTCAGTCAGTTTCAAGACTTCCAAAGAAGACTTAGAAAACTCGCGACGGTCCGTCGCCGACAAGGAGAGATATTCCTCTTCAGGTATAGTACACGACTCGATTGCCCGTGTTACTTCTAGCTTCGTAGGCGCAACTCCAAGTTGGAGTGTCGCCAGCCAGATTCGATTGCTTTCAAGTCGCTTTCCTTGAAGTCGACAAAAAACATCGTCGATTGCTCGTTCAAGTCGAGCCTTCTCGTCCTTCACCGACGCCGAGATTCCTTCATCTTGCATTTGGAAAAGTGGCTCGCTGAGATTGTTTAGAATTACCCGTAGGATAGAAAGCTCTCGGAGCTTGGCTTCATCCGACGCCAAAGTTTCGATTTCCCGACGAATTTTATAGGCGAGTATCGAAAACACGCAAGGCCATCTGTTAAGCCAATCACGCATTTGATTGAGAAGCTGAGGTGCCACTCCGTTGCTGAAGTTTGGATCGAATCTTTGATGCTTCCATTTTGCCACAATGAGCTTCTCGTGAACATCGGGATCAGGATAGAACTTCTCCAAAAGGACATTGATCAGATCATCAGCGAGGGCACACTGAATTTCCATCGGAGTCTTCGTGCAACCCGGCTTCGACTTAGTACAATCACAAAGATCTGCTAGTTGATCCCATTCGAGATTGTCGAACTTGTCGCCGTTTTGAACTGCTTGAAGCCAGACAAGCACTCGCTCAGTGTAATTGACAGCTGTCACAGCGCGATAGTGACGTTCAATGCGGACCAACTGATCTTTGAGAAAAGCCACTTCATCATCTTCATCTGCGAACGAAAGAACGTCCATAACGAGACACTTCAAGGTTTCCAACTCGCTCTTTTGAAGATCCCAATCGTTCAGCAATACAATAATTGCTCGAAGTGCGTGTACTTTTCTGAAAAGAGGCTCATCGCTTTGGTAGAGTTTCTCGCAATATTCAAGCGTCTTGACGTCCTTAAACTCCGGAGTTCTCTCGCTATTTTCGGCCTCGGAGGCAATGAACCAGGAACATTTGGCAATAAAAATGTGCAGCTGGCTAACGCTCTCCAAGTGATGACACACTTTTAGGACTTCAGTGGCGATTACCGTAATGTTCTTGGCATGTTCCAGAACCTGCGGCTTGAACAATGGATGCGCTTCCTCGTAGACTGCAACCTTAACTTGCAATAAACAAATATTGACTGCTGCATTTTGCTCGATTTCATCCAAGCGTAACTTTGAATTTACAATTTCAACCCAGTAGGGCAAAGCATTAATCACCCACTCCTTGGTGTTGTGAATCTTGATCAGATTAATACGACGCAGAATTCTTGCCAGTTCTTCTTCGAGATTTGGTCTTTCATGTAAGTCGTGCTTCACGGGCTTCACGAAGACGCTCGCGGCGGCAAGATACAGTTGTGTTAGAAAGGAAAGCTCAAGTTTCCTGCAATTGAGCTCTCGTGTGAAATATCGCAAGTCCTTAGCCGCCAGCGAGGTCATCGATTTGCCATAAGTCGCATAGAGTTCTTGTATTATTTTCACCACCCGGACATCTCGCGCTCCGGGTGATTCTCTTCCGACATTCAAGAAAAAATCACTTTTCCAACTAAGTTTGAGCACGGCGCTAATGTGTTTCGGTTCAGTAAGGTTGGGTAGAATCGCTTCGCATAAGGCTCCAATTTTCCTTGCATAATGTCGGGCGAACTCTTCTTCGACTTTTGAGTCTATTAGTGAAATCCAGAACTTGCTCCTCTTGATGGCAAAGTCATCATGCAAGAATGATTTTGAAGCCATCGTGACCTTCTCGAATGGATTACAAATCTTCAAAATCCTCTTCATTTCGAGCTCGTCAAAGCTCTTCTTCTCCAATGCAGCTCGAGTCCACAGCTCAAGCCGCTCGAAATGTTTATTTTGCAATTCCAACTCTGCATCTTCAATTTCGCGCTCAATCTTTCTTTGCTCGGCATTAGATGGGCGAATGTTTGTTGCACGCATATCGGTCTGTAGTTTTTGAAGTTCTCGAATTCTTTCCGGATTCGTGGAAAGTTGCCGAACGTAGTATCTCATCTCCCTTGACAATGTGATATCGTAGCCATTACTCCCTCCAAGTTCTCTAACGCGATGAATGTATTGCATTGCCAGCTCCGATCGCTTTTGATGATTTCTTCGTGCGGCCTTTTCATGCTTCCAACGATAGCGTAAGATGCACAGAGCGCCTTTGCTGTTTCCAATGTTCTGCAGTACTTGATCAAGCAGGACTATCGCTGCTGCACTAAATTTGATAGACGAATTAGAGGTCCCACAATCAGAATTCTCTATCGTACGCACTCGGCAATCTTGTAGGATTTCTGTCAATACGTCTTCTTCGATCGGTTCGTTCAAACTGACGTATTCATTCCATGATTGAAGACATCCGGTCAAATCGTTTCTTCCTCGTGCAAGTCCGGCGAGAAAACATAACTTTTCTCCAAGGTCGTGAACTCCTAAAGTATCTACGCGTTGGGACACATTTCAATCTTCGGCACCTTTGAGAAGTAGTTGATGAATATTTTGGGCGGCGACTTCGGAAAAGCGCTTGCGAGGATCAGTTTCGATAAAAGAAGTCACGAGAAACTTCATGTCACTTAACTCTCTTGAAACACTGAGGACACTGTCCCAAGGAAATCTGTCGAATGTCTAAGAACAGAAGGAAATCTTTGTTATTTTACGCAGTACAAACCTGTTTCATTGTCTGAATTTGAAAGCTTACCGATTCCACAGTTATAGAGAGTAACAACTCTGCTAACACGATGCCGAGACTAAAAAATAAAAAGTTTCTTGTGAAGAATTAACCTATAAATATCTGTTTTCTGAGAATATCCATAGATAGACACTTCCGGCGCCTCATAGATGTTGCCTTGGCCGGGATGGAAAACAGTTCCCGCTTGTTGCAAACCAGTTTCGCCATGTACTAATGAGAAAAGGCGAATTTTTGGCTTCCAGAAGGTATCAACCTCGATGTTCTCCTGAAAGTGGATACTAAAACTTTTTCGTGAACAAAAACCGATAAAATCGAGCTGTGAATGATGTTATGAGAATGTAGAAAGAGAAGTCCATCGAGACAGCCTTTCGCGATGCCCCAAAGTCTAGCTGGAAGCTTTCGCAGCTCACGCTTTTCGACAACAAACTTCAGCGTTCGTTTATAGTCCTCAAACGTTATGTGAAGAGTTGTCGAAGAAACTCTCTGCTACTTCTAGCCGACGGAAAGGATTGCCAAACCTGCTCGGTCCCGAAATGCAAGATCTTCACAAGATTTGGATGCTGTAGTTTTGTTGTATCCAGCTCGGACTGAAGTCCTTGAATATCGTCACAATCCAAGCGTATTTCGGCTTGACGTGATTCCACAGTCGTACTAAAACTGCAAATGTGAAACGAGCATTAGGGTCAAAAAAATTGCGAACTTTTCGTTGACCCGGTCTTCTTCGCAGGTCGACAGATTAACTCTTTGAAATGCACCAACTATTTCGCTGATGGAGTCGCTCATGTTTCTGCAAAAAAAACTTTCAAATGAGCACTAATAAGGTATTGTCGTCTTGGCAAACGAAACATCCTTAAACTGTGAAAGAATTTTCACTCATTGGCCACCATGAAAGCTATCTGACAATCTGATTGTGAGGACTCCCCCAGGAAAATCGATAAAAATCGGCAGTCGAAGCAGGGTCGTTAAACAACCACTTAACCGTCATATCATGCCATAAAGATGGTAATAATTTCTGTGTCCCTTCGCGTCTGTCAGCGAAGCGATGCGCTCTAGTGATTCGCCCGAGAATGTTGAGCCAGCGAATGAACTTCAAGACCTTCTTCAATCAATTGGTCTTGAGCATCGACTTTCCTTTGTCAGCGTGCTTGGCTCTGGAACCTTCGGAATCGTGTTTCTCTGCCAGTCTGTTTACTTATTCTCAAGCGAGTGGATTCAGAGAAAACGGACAACTCTGCGCTTTGAAGAAAATCATCTACAGGTTCGAATGTGAAGAGTCCTACTTCCGGGAAGTCGAAGCTTCCTCTTTGGTGCATCCCAACATTGTTCACTTTCAACAATTTTGGAGGCAGGAAGTACGACCCTTTATTTGTCTAATCCTGGCTCTTCTAGGTCTTGGATGAGCATATTTTGCTGATCAAGATGGAATACTGCTGCAATTCATTGGGATCAGTAATTAAGCAACAACGTCTCATGTAATAAGAGACCTTTATTAGCGAAGAATTTTCAGAGAATTTCCTGAACGTATTTGGAGCATAATGAAGGGATCACTGAATGGCCTTGCTTACCTGCATCGAAAAGGAATGTTGCACCGCGACATTAAACCCGTCTGTGGACGCCTTCCCTAATAAGTTCAGGACAACATCTTGCTTGATGTTTATTGGCAAGCAAAGATTAGCGACTTCGGGCAAGTGACGGACCCTTCAATGACCGAGAGACTTCGCGTCGCCGAGAGACTTCGCGTCGCTCTTGATGCGAGAGAGTCGGGGGCATTCAGCAAAGGTGTCGGGACGCCTTTCTACATGGCCCCCGAAATAGAAATCGGCGGCGACTATGACAACAAGATTGACGTCTACAGGTTGTTTGTCTATTAAAGATAAGAATTAGGACACTTTATAGCCTCGGCTTAACGTTTCTCGAACTTGCTCTTTCGCTTTCATCTTCAGAAATCAACAGCGAAGAATTGCAAATGGAAGATTTCGTGATGGAGTTCAAGGTTTCAGTCGGGAGACTCCCATATGTTTAGGATTCCGGCAAATTTCCAATGAGTCTCATTCTTTCGGCGGAATTTCATGAAAGCGCGGAAAAAATGATTACGGAAATGATCGAGGAAGCACCAGAAGATCGTCCAAGCGCCTCAGAAGTGCTAGAAAGGCACAAGCAATCGTTTCAAAGAGGTACCTTTATTGGTTGGTTGATTTGTTCAGGCATTGGTGTGTTACAAAAAGAGCTGACCATTCTTGCAAGAGCTTCCGAAATTAACAAGCAGAAAACACTCTGCCATCAACTTTGGTATGAAATAATGAACTGCTCAGAGGTGTTTGACAAGAATTTGACAAACGAAGCCATTAGCGCATGCAAGAACCCTAGAGAATGGAAGGAGAAAGATGATGACACCAAAGGAACCAGCTTCCACGTTGAAGAATTGCAAGAAACAATTCAATTCATAGATAAGATTCTCTCTGTTTGTGCTGATGCAGAGGCCATAGTGCAACTTCTTCGCCGACGTTGGAGTTTGGAGTGGGAAGCAAGAGAACTAAGGAATGATGTGGACAACGCCGCATACTTTCATGTTCAGAGGATTCGCAGCGCTTTCGAGAAGCTGTCACCGTTGCATCCTTTCCGAATTCAGGAACTGAGGACGTTTATTGCAAGAGTTGACAACAACAAACAACAACTTGAAGAAATACAGAAATTGCACACTGAGTTGCGCGCTCTTGAAATGAACCTTGTCAATGTGGACAAGTTCACTCGCTCTGCGATTTTGAAGGAGATGGAGAAGGTTAGTAGAATGCTCATGCACTACTCCTACATTCAAGAGAAATCTCTTCTGCAGCGCATTAGACTTTGGTTGCATGTTATAGATTTGACGTCCTCCCTTGATGAAATTGAACATTCATTGGCCCTTGAAACTTGTAGAAGCTTTATTATTGAGAGCACACATTCCGACGAAGACCAAGCCGATTTATTCGTAGCTCGTCTTTGCAACATGCTTTTGCAAATTTGTAAATCGGCCCGGGAAGGCGTAGAACTGCTAAAATATCGATGGATTGCCTTGGAACGTTTCAACAAGAGAATCGGCAATGCTGACAGTGGAGCTGCTGCCGTAGAATACTGTCAGGCCGTTAGGGCTTTGTTTGAAAAACATCCGTTCGATTACAACTTACAAATCAAAACCACAAGATTTTTCATTGCCGAGATCAAGGACCGAGATGTGCAACGTCTAGAATTGGAGAAGCTTGCAGCCGAAATTTCCAAGGAATATCACGACTCGAAGGGAACCACAACGACGATGCGTCGAAAGCTTGAAAAGCAACTCGTGCGAGTGGAGCGACATCTCCAAGAACTTCAATGTGGCGACGATTGGCTGGAAGTGGAGCGTTGTTGGCAAAAAATCTTTGAATCGTCTATCAAGATGGACAAATATGAACGATCACGCGTCAGAAAATTCGTTGAACGCCTCAATGTAATTTTGTCGGCTGATTGGACTACCCTGAACCGGAATTTTGCTATTGATGCCTCCATAGAACTTGAAAATATGCTCCCGCGACTGCTTACGGAGCCTTACGAAGCCCATGAATTGCAGCAAATGGATGAAATTAAAGCGATTACCGGCTACCGATTGGTGAAAAACAAAGCGCGCATAGGTTACAAACCATCTGACCAGTTTGTGTTGGAAGAAAGAGTTGTCAGATTCCGGCATGCTCTTAACCAAAGTTCAGAACTACGGTATGTAAGTGTTCGGGCTATCCTCCTCGAAATCTGTAAACTGGCCAACGTGGATCGACAGATTGAGGAGCTGAGTCTTCTTTGCCAATTGCTGGAGACGGCATCGGATCGCTTTGATAAAACACGAAAAGATGATCTCGAAGTCTTACTTCGAGGAGCTCGAAGGTTGATCAAGGAACGCACGGCGCATAAAAACAGCGATTATCGTCGAAGACTGCAAGTCTGGGAGGAACACCTCCGATTTGCGAACGAATTCGCGATGACGTATGAGTGGCCGATGTTTCTGGATGCGTGCAACTGTGTGCCGTATAGCAAAACGTGCTCACCCCCAAAATTCGACTCGAAAAAGTTCCCGGCCCCCTACGAATGCGTGGAGTCGCCGCAACTTGCAAGAATCGCTTGTTGCCTGATCGATCTAGCCCTGCCGTCGATAACCGAGCTTTATTTCGAAACAGTCTTAGTTATCAAGTGGCAAAATTATCGAATCATACCAGAAATCCAAATGACTTTGGTAGTTGAAAGTTACACCGAGGAACTCAAAAAAGGACTGGTGAAATTTCCAACGGTGGTTGCTGACTTTTGCTATAAACTTTATCCAGAGCTTAGAAAGAATCCCCAGCGTGAAGGCGAATTGAAGGAATTGGACACTCTTTTGGCCATATTAACAAGAATTGAGCCTTCAGTGGCAGAAACCGGCTGCCAAGAAGCCCATGAGAGTTGTGTTTGCTGGCTAAAGCGAGTAGAGAGGAATGCCAAACACAAACGTTATGAGCTGTCAGAAGACTATTTAGCCATTGTTCAACTATGGAGAGAAACGTTGGCATCAGGAGTTTCTTTAGAAGATTTGGAACTTGCTAATCTTGGAGAGACGTTCATGAAAATGTGTCAGTGTAATTTCCACTTAAGGCTTCAAAAGGATGATGCTGTCATATTTCTTCAACAAGCTATAAAACTGATCGAGGACCTTCGAGCGATCTATGCTCATTTGAGTGATTTTTTTCTGCTTTTAGAATATATGCTTTCAACAAGCCTTGGGATTCTCATTGACCCGGACTATCCAAATACCAATAATACACCAGATTTGTCACTCTAATATTTTCTTCTCGCCAAACAGTCGTTTGGCGAATCGGGCGGAATAATGAACGACATTCGGCTTACGTTACTGGATGCATCCGTACAAGGCATAAAGTCAATCCGTGAACAAGTGGAAGCCTTGGAATTTGTAATCAACGAGTTTGAGAAGAATCGCGAAAAACTGATCCAAATGAGCAAAGAAGATCGTGACCAGGCTGTGTTTCGTTTTGAGAACTTAAAAGTGATCCTGAAGGATGCAAGAATCAAGCATCAACAAGATTTTGGCCAGAGACTCAGCTCATGGAACAAAACGTTCACGTCCTTTGTTCTTCGCTCACCGGCCGAAGATGAGAAAGCACTATTTTTCTATCGTCTTCTACCGTTTTGGACGAGAAGCAAAAGCGAATGGCGAAGTGAAGAAAAAGAAGAAATCAACTTGGCCATAATTAACTTGCAGCGCCTCTTCATCACCAGTCAGATCCCTCGACTGAAGATCGGATATCTGCGCGTGATGTGGGAATGCGAGCATGCTTTGCAGAGACTCGACGCGTCTAAAGTGCGCGCTGATTTAGCTGAAGTGTATTTGCAATTAGCAGAAGAGTTCCTCGAGAGCATCTGGCCTGCATATCATCTTCGAGTCGAACTTCTCTGCCTTTTTTGCAGCGAGTTGAGCTCTGCCCCGAATCGAGTGGAGCGCCTTCTTCGACTAAAAGATGAGGTCGATGCTGCCCTCTCGGAACCGCGCACCGAAGAAAACAAAGCAAAAATTCTAGAATCACTAAACGGAGAAGGGGGAGATTTTTTGAAGCTTTGCCCTGGTCTGTATTGTTTTAATGATTGTTTGTGGTCAATTTGGTCCGGCGCTGCACAAGAAATCGAATTCCGTCTCAATGAAGCGGCAGTTTTGTTCGAGTCAGCAGTCATGGATATCAGTCTTGAAGAACGACTAAAGTTGATCTGCGAACTTCTATCCAAAGAGATTTCAACAGATCAGGTTGCTCAAGGCGTATTGCTGTCTGCCCCACTACGCTTTATTTTGAAAAAGGAAGAGTTGAGAAGTCATTCGGATGAATTTATGTGCAAGTTCTCATCTATGGCAATTTGTGTCTGCGATCACTTACTTGAGCATGTCGATGTTGAGAAGAAGGCCATACTTCTCCAATGGCGTTGGTTGCACAATTCGGAACTTGACAAAGCTCAGGGCTTGTCGGACAATGAGGCTGCCGTCGAATATCACTTGAAAAAGACAAAATCAGCCTTTTCTGTCGGTGATCCAAATCGCATGCCGACGCTTTTCTATTTTGCTACCAAATTTAGTGACGCTCGACGTCAGCTTTCCGAATTCGAGGGCCTCACGGACGAGGTCGTAGATGATGATACGGACCGTGCATGGTATCATTTTGCACTGATTAATGATTACTTGAAAATAGAAGCCGAGGAATATCTAAAGCTAGAAAATTCTTGTGCATGATCGCCATGACATTTATTGTAAATAGTATGTACGTATGTAGTACATTATAGCGTTAAGAATAAAGCATGTAGACAAAAAGAAGCCCGGTTTTGTCTCGTGCAGAGCAAGACGCTTGATATGTCATCGTACTTACAAGTAGGTTGACAAACAGAAATTCGTGGTAGAAAAAATGTTTATGCCAGTTTTTACAAGAAGTTCATTTGTTTTTCTCGGCGCTTTGCCGTTGTGTCAGCTCAAAGAAGGCGCCTCGGAGCTGCATTAGTTCCGTGTACGTTCCTGAAACGAGGGTTCTTTTTTGTTTTTTTACAAACCTTTCTCGACAATAACACCATTTTTAATGACGGCTATTGCGTTTGCGTTCACGACAGTTCCTAGTCGATGTGCAATAATAATGCAGGTGCGGCCCTCGCTCGCCTTGTCCAGTGCTTCTTGCACCAACTGAAAGAAATTATTTTGTCTTTGTGCTAGGGGGAAACCTTTTCGCTTTCGTTGTCTAAAGCGCTCGTGGCTTCGTCAAGCAGCAAAATATGCGGGTTTCTTATCAAAGCTCTGAAATCATTTTGTAAATTGCTTTTTCCAGAAAGTCGACCTGGCAATCGCAATGCGTTGTTTTTGACCGCCCGAAAGTTGAGTACCTTTGTCGCCAACTCGTGTGTTATAACCCTGAATAAAACTAATGCTGCCGTTCTAAACACGCTCACGTCTGGAAGTGAAGCAATAAAAGTGTGAATATTGGCTTGTCGTGCAGCATCTTCGACTTGTGATTGGCCGATCTGCAAGAATATATTGTATTATACACAAAGAAATTCTTCACCTTTTCGGGCTCAGACAATCCGTATAGGATGTTATCTCTAATAGAACAGTCGAAGAGTGTCGGCTCTTGACTGACAAGAGCGATCTGCCCTCTGGTCGAGCGGGGATTCAATGATTTGAGGTCTTCGCCATCCAGAAGCTGTCAAAAAGTTGTCCTTGAATTTAAACTCACCACTTCACCACGAATTGGATCGTAAAAGCGTTCAAGAAGCTGGACAACCGTGCTCTTTCCGCATCCTGATGGCCCCACAAGTGCCAACGTTTCGCCGGGACGGACGGTGAAGGAGAGACCACGAAGAACTTGAATCTATCAGACAAAGATTACAAGAAATCTTGGAGAGAGTACCTGCGGTCTTTCAGGATAAGCAAAATGCACATCACGGAATGTGACTTCGCCTGTGAGTTTCTGAAGAAATGTTGTCTAGCAACCTCTCTGAAAGCATACTTTGCGATTCCCATCCTCGCTGAGACTGTCGATTTTCGGCAGATCGGCTAGCATCCGGAAGATCAATCCACCGGCGAATCGAGCCTGGAAAAGACTTTTCTCCAACGCTGTTATTTTCCCAACCTTCATGTATTCTGGGAAGTAAGCCGAAGCGAATCCAATGGTCGTCGCAGTAAACGCAATGGCGAACATTACTCTACAAACGTGGAATCCTTCAAAACATTTCCTTCACACCTCATGACGTGCATCGGTGTAACAAGGCCATGAATTATGAGATAAAGTCCGAAGCGATAGGACACCGAGTTGAGCACATAAACAGAGCATGTAGCAATTCTGAAAGAAGACAATGCCTCGACAACAAAATTGAACCCGAAAGCGATCCCCTGAATAACACCATCTCGAATTGATTGTCTGTGAGGTCCATTGAGAAGAAAGCAGAACTTCTCGTGGAAGGTTCTCTCTTGAGTGAGAGCCTGCACTGTTCGAACGTGTTCGATTGCTTCCATTGACAACTAAAGATAATTTTGTTGAAGTTCGCTCCTTGTAAGCCTCACCCGTCCACTCTCCTCCAAGTCTTTGTTATTCTTACGATGCATTCCTGTCATATATCGTGCTCGTAGAATGGCTCCCACAACTAAAATGAATTTTGGACAGAAAAGAGAACTGAACGGGTGATGGGGAAAAGGCCGAGACAGACGAGGGCCATTCTCCAGCTGTAGTAGAAAGCAATGCCGATGCCGCCGACCATCGATACGGCCGTTGTTAGAACTGTGCCGAAGCGCGAGTCTACTGCCTACAAAGCCGTCTTTTAGGATTAAACCATGCTGGCTCATTAGACGAAGTTTATTTAGTTTCGAGCTCTGTTCCTCACCACTTTCGTGTTCGGCACATCTGTTGCAAGTCTAGTGCAGATCCTTCCGCTCGCATGTAGAGGTGAGTCAAAGTACCCAACCTGTAAAACAGAACTTGACACACAATGCTTCGGCACTTCATGAGAGAGAACGTTGCGGAAGAGCTGCTTGCGGAGTCGTTGAGTGAGGCGCTCAGCTCCGATGCCAAAGAACGCCGTCTGCAATTATCAAAATTCTTTCTTCTCGATTTTCCGGATTAGCAAGAAATATTGAGAAGGAGAACAAACTTGAAGGAATAGTGAGACGCCTTGTACGAGTCCGAGTCCGTAGAAGAAAAGTGACCAAATGTGGCCGTCGTGAAGCATTTTTTCCTTGTCTTTCGTGAAAATCTAGTACATAAGACTCAGCTTAGTAGCTTTTAAGCAACGAACATCCAGTAGTTGTGTGAAGATGAGTGAGTAGGAAGGGAAGACGAGGCCGCCGATGGTGGCAGCCAGCACGGCGATGAACATGAAAGGCCATTCGGGACGGGCGAAGAAGAGGATTTCAAAGAAGTTTGTCTGTTTTACTCCTTCTTGTTCCGCTTCTGAAGTTTTGAAATCCTTGAAGTGTTGTGATGTGAAACCTGCTCGTAATCGTGTCATCTCGTCCTTCTTTTTTTTCTTCTCAGCTGGATCTTCTAGTTCATCAACCGCTGCCAGACTTCCTATGGTTCCAGCGCGAATTCTAGTATCCGCTTCACAGAAGATTTCTTTCTTGAAAAGTGTTTGAAACCTTCAAAGGAGCTGACTGAGGACGTCTTTCTCCTCGAGGCTCGTGATTGTTGTCGTCCAAAAGAGCCTCGAGTCCCCTCTGCTCGGCCTTTCTCATTCGCTCCAGCATCGACAGCGTCGGTGAAGGTCTGCGCGTGCACGAGCTCGTAGTAGTGGCCTTTGAGAGCCATCAGCTCGTCGTGAGTGCCCATCTCCATGATCTCGCCGCCCTGAAAATCGCTTTTAAAATCGGCCCTTCTTCTTCTTCTAACGAAAGAATTCTGCAAAAGCGAGAATAAGCTTGAGCTGAAACCTTCAAAGCGATGATTTTGTGCGCATTTCGGATTGTTGAAAGACGATGAGCGACGATTAGTGTGGTTCTGCCCTGCGCCGCCTTCTCGAGGGCTGCCTGGACCACTCCTTCACTCTCTGCGTCCAAGGCCGAAGTCGCCTCGTCGAGAAGGAGAATCTTCGGATTTCGGACCAAGGCCCTGATTGTAAGAGTTCTAAAAATGCTGAAGTTGCAAACCTAGCAATGGCAATTCGTTGCTTCTGTCCTCCAGAGAGCTGGGTGCCCCTCTCTCCGACCATCGTGTGATAGCCGTTAGGAAGTCCGTTGATAAAGTTCTCGGCATTCGCCATTCGACATGCGGCAATCAATTCTCCTTGAGTGATGTCAGCTCGGCCATACTAAAGAGGAGGTGAGTCTTTGTTGAAATCAAACTCGAATGTTCTCCTCGATGGTGCAGTTGAAGAGGATCGGCTCTTGAGAGACGACGGCTATCTGCTGGCGAAGAAACTCGATGTTCAGCTCGTGGATAGTATGGTTATCAATGAAAATCTGCAAAACGAGCCATTGGTCAAGCGTTCATCGTGATACTTACTTGACCAGATTCCACGTCGTAATATCGCAGAAGAAGTTGAACGACCGTGCTTTTGCCCGAACCACTAGAGCCAACAAGTGCGACGGTTTCGCCCGCTTTGACGTCGAAGGAAATGCCTTTCAACACCTGCACAATGGGTTTTTGATCGGAAAAGATTGAACCTTGACATCCTTCCGAGCCGGATAACGGAAGTGAACTCTTTCGAACTTGATATTCCCTTGAACTTTCGCGTCCTTGATCCCGTGCGGACTGCTCGAGTCTATTTCGGGAGTCTAGAACGGCGTCTCTATGTTTCAAAGGTTTCTTACTCGATCGAGAACTTCATAAATGGCGCCTGCAGCTCCCTGAGCTGTTCCAAGGACGGCCAGCTGTGGACCAGCCTGTCCTAGAGCCATTGAGCCCATGAGCACGGAGAAGAAGACCTTCACAATCTGTTTTCTTTTTCAATTGAAGTTTACCGTTAGAAGATCTCGAGGACTCAAATTGTCGTCATACACCCAACCGACACCGATATAGAAGGCCGTGCCGATTCCGGAGAAGTTAACCTAACACGTTTTTATCAATACGAAGACTCACGACGAAGAGAGCTCCGAAGGCGATGCCGCTGAGAATTGACTTGATGATGCCAGATCGTCTGGCCAGCATCAGCATGTCGTTGTACCTGAAACAATTCTCTAAACGTTTGTAATTTGAAACCAAGGAGGCGTCAGTTTCGGATCTCAAATAAGTCAAATCGCTCTCGAAAGCTGGCAGTTGACGGCGATCTTTGAATACCTGTTCATTTCTCGTTCTACTCCGTTGAAGGCGACGACTGTTCGAACCGAGGTGAGCGCCTGCTCGGCCACCTCGCCCGCCTTCGCGTACTTGATTGCTTCCTCTTGAGTGAACGAGGCTAAGATCTAAACTAACCATTTCTTCAACTAAAATAATTTCACCTTGGCAATAGCAAATCCACAAGCTGCCTGTAACGGAGTGAAGCCCATCATGATGAGTGTTAACTTCCAATTGTGGGCGAAGGCGATGACGAAGCCTCCAACAAACTGAGCGAGAAACTGGAAGACCAAGCCGAGCTTGTCGCCGGTGCCCTCCTTCACGCGTTCCAGATTGCTGGATTTTGTGCTTTTTAGCAAAAGAAAGTCTCACTCAAAGAGAAGAGTGGCCACGGATCCTGAGTTCTGTTGATCGAACCAGCCAATATTTTGTCGAAGCAATGCTTTGACCAGATCACGGCGAAGTCTATTCGTCATATTTTCACAGGACGTGAGGAAAAATGAGACCTGAGCGAGGTTTCTTTAGTTACGAGAAGTTATGGACCTGAAGCCAAGCAGCGACGAAGATCCCAACAGAGAGATAGGCATAGTTGTAGACGATAGTCATCACTTTGTCGCGGAACTTGTGCTCGTCATAGGGATTCGTGTCGTTGTCATAGCCAATTGGAGCTGAAAGAGGTAATGAGGGTGGAAAGAAGGTCTGCCAGAATATTTCAGCCCTCTTTGTCGTTAAAATGTGGAGACTCACTGATATTGTTGCGATAAGACTGCTCGTCGATGAAGGCTTGCGAGACTTGACCCTGCAGAACGGACATGAAGGGCATGGCGCCGCCTGTCACGATGGACACTATGATTCCCGCGAAGATCATCAACAAGTCCCAACGAGAAGCATAGCGAAACTGCAAAAGATCTGGCACTTTGAGAAGGCTTACCAATGTTCCCAAGGATACTTTCTCTGGAAGTTTTGACTTCTCTGACATCTCAATGGCTTGTAGGGCATCGTCCTCCTTGCCGTTAGACAATCTTGAAATTGAGCAAAAATAATGGAGTAATTCACTTACCCATTAGATTCATGGTTCTTACCCATAATCAAAAGTTTGAGGACGCAATACTTTTAGCTCTTGAAGAAGCAATAAGAAGTTTCACCAGGCCGGGGCGTAGGCCCGTGCACACTGACCGAGGGAACAATGAAGACGTCGCACTCAACTCGACTACTTCACAAAGTCACAGTCGCGTGTGTGATAAAGAGGCTGACTACGTCGCGGGGAATCACTGAAAAGCGTGCTTTCTGCTCGAGTCTGATGGTCTGCCTGGCCGTGCAGCTATTTCCCGCGCTTCTCGTTCACTTTTATTGACTTCTTATCTGACTCCCTCTTCCGACACGACTAGACCGATTTTGGATCCTCTCTTGGCGGTGGCTGTACGATGTTGCAAGGCCTTGTTCTAGTGATGCCCATTAATTTTGACGCGGATGTTTCGCTTTTAAAATAAATAAAAAATAGTTCTGTGATATTTTTAAAGAAATGCACTGTGTAACGGAGATTGTATTTTGTTGAGCAGAGTTCTAGAATTCGGCTGCCATTATGTCTGTGGTCACTTATCAGTTTCTCTGTTTTGTGTCGAGCAGTTGCCTCGAAAGCCAGGTACAAGACATTGTTTTGTCGCTGTGTCCGTTCTGACGGCGGCGCGTTTGTATCTGTGGGGACAGATGCACCAGAAATTTTTATCAGTTAAAAGTCTGGGAGAAGAACGGAAACATTAGCGTTGCTTCATCATCTTTGGGATGTTCAATCGAATTTTTTTTGCCATGAAAACTTACGTTTGACCCAGTCGCTGAGGAGAAGACCGCCCCGAACTCGGGCGACACGGGCGGCCTTCTCCTCGACGACTGGCAGACCGTCGACACTCGCAAGGCGGCCCTTCTCGCTTCTGTTCAGCCAAATCCCACGAAATTCGTGAAGAATGCAACGTTTGTTGACTCACATCAATCTACCAAGAGAAGGCTCTCTGGTAAAAACAAATAAATAGTCTTCTGTTGCTTCTATTCAAGAGTCTTTTCAGCATTGGAGGCGTTTTGAGACAAGCGGCGACTGCTAAATGGCCGCTATTTGAGGAGAAAAGAAGAGGAGATCCCGAAGGGGATAAAGAGGGCTACCCGGGGACAGGTTCGACAGCCGTGAGAAGGTCTCCCTTCTTCCTCGCTCACCGAGAACCCGCCATAGAGGAGATGGAGAATGTTGCGTGACGACGGGGGAAGAAGGGACAGGACAGGATTTCCGAGAGCCCCCTTTTGTCCCGAATTGGAACCCGCGCCCTCGGGGCACACATTCCCCTTCGCCTTCTCTTGACTGTACGATGATGATGAATTTGAGAGAATCACATTTATTCTCCCACTCTCTCTCATTTGAAAGGAAAGCAACGAAGTGACCATCGAGTGTATGTTTAGCGACGAGTTCCATCTTCGAAGAAGACTCCTCCGTCGATGGCGCAGTACTTGGGGCAGATGCCGCGATTGCCTTGTTGTCCCGAGGATCCTGGTTGTCCAGGTTGTCCGGCAAGTCCATCTGCGCCAGGGTTTCCAGGAGGTCCGGGAGGTCCCTTCGGTCCGGGGATTCCAGGGGTTCCATCGAGTCCGGGTGCTCCAGCAGGTCCGGCAGGGCCAGCGGGTCCTGGGGCTCCAGGGGCTCCCGGAGCTCCAGGGGTAGCAGGAGCTGAGACGGCGTCGACTCCAGGAGTTCCAGGGGCTCCAGGTGATCCGGGGTTGCCAGCGGGTCCAGGCAGACCCTTCGGTCCAGGCAGTCCAGGTGCTCCATCGGGTCCAGGGGCTCCAGGGGCTCCGTTGGGTCCGGCGTCTCCGGGGGCTCCGGGAGCTCCGGGAGGTCCGGGAGGACCAGCGGGGCAGGGCTGGCAAGGAGGAGCAGTGACGGGGGAGCAAGGAGTGCTCGCAGCACGTCCAGGGTTTCCAGGAGCTCCAGGTGCACCAGGACGTCCGGGAGAGCCGGGGCGACCAGCTGGACCCGGAGGACCGGCGGGTCCCGCCTGACAGCAAGCATCGCATCCTCCGGTGTTGACGACAGCCGCATCGTCGTTGTCATAGCCCGATTGACGAGCGGTTCTGTTGCCCGAGGGAACGTTCTTGAGGGAGTTCACCTCACTCCAGATATCCTTGGCCGAGGACTACAAAAGAAAGAGTGAGAAGGGAGAAGAGAAGGAAACCTTGCAGTAGTGGACCTCGTTGCCCATGGAGTTCTTCACATGCTGCACATAGTTGTAGACCATGGGCAGAGTGACGCAGACGGAGAGGACCGAGATGGCCGAGAAGGCGATGGCCGCATAGGCGACGAAGCGATAGGCCTTGATGCGCTGCTCCAGATCCATGACTGCCGCTGTCTCCCAGAGGAGCAGTGGTTCCTTTTATAGACGCGAGGACCCGCCCCGACTCGGGTTCGAGGCGATGCCCGCAAATCGCCGTCTCATTGCAGACGAGCAAAAACGAGCTCACGGCGATTGTGCGTAGTGGAAGGGAGGCGTTGCAAGTCGCGGCCTTTTCAGCCCCCGGGGGAGAGTGACGATTGTCTCAGCGAAGAAGCCAGTTGACTCTTCTCCTTCCTTCTTCATGAGTTCGATGGAAAAATGCTCAGAGATCACAATCAAGGACACGTCAGCTGTCTCATTTAGCCTGAAATGTGCTTGTAGTCGTGGTTTAACGTCCATTTCGAGACACACAGCACTGATTGTGAGACGTCGAAAAATGGATATTTGTCAAACTAACGAGACATCGAATTGTTTATTGTGTGGTTTTTGTTCTTGTTTTTTGTCAACAATCGCATCTCGGTTAGGATGATCACAAAAGTCGACCAATTGTGATGGAGTCTTGTCCAACAACACCGGATTTCTTCCAACATTCAATAATTCGAAGAGTAGAAAGACGACTGAGAACTGTCGTTCGATAGGTTTTCACCGTGAAGATGAGGACGAGATTGTTGACGGTGGAGTGCGCCGTGCCCAGGATGACATATTGGGAACCCTAAACATTTTCAAAATGGTTTTTAGCTGCAAGCTTGCAGTTAATGTTGTAGAATTTAAAGGTTGGCTCAAAAATGGGAACAGCGTACAAAGAATAAGCATCGGCAATGCGTATAGACAAAATGCTATAACAGCCTGAACAATTCTGTTGTAAACGCCTGTTTTTTTTTTACTTCAAAACCTGCAAGAAGAGATTTTTAATAAATGAAATGTGCATCTTTTTCGTCCGCGAGGACAGAACGTGGCTAAAAGAATATTTAGAAAAAATATCATGCAGGCCTCGTCTTGCGAAGAATAAGAACACTGTCGACGATGCAGTACAAGACTACTAAACCGAGAAAGATAGCTTCTAAGAACATAAACTGCAAACGAATAAGACCTTCCAGAGCCATCATCATGCCTGAAAGAATGTAACCATCGTCCGATTCGTTTCAACATCGTAGAACATTACTCCTGGATCGTCGAAGAAATGTGCCATAAACGGATCGTTCTACAATACTTTGCAAAATTTTCAAACCATCCAACCGTTGCAGCTTCACGAACTGTTTCTTTGTCCACATAGGTGCTTCCATAAATGCTGCCTGATATAGCAGGGGCTAGAATCGAGATGAATATTCCAATTTTTAAGTTGCGTCTAAATTTGTCAGCTGTCGAGAGAAGGACAAACATGCCTGTTAACAGCAAGATAGTGGTCGTGTGGCAGAAGAGCGCTATGACGATAGAAGAAGGCGCTGCACAAAGCAAATGTGTACATCATTAGTACTATAATTGTGATTGCCTGAGCATCATTCTTTGAAGAGAAAAGTTCAGACAAAGAAGACGTGAGTGCCCATAGCGGTCCTCCAAACTCCAAGCGAATAACCGGCAGCATAAGGAAAGAGGGGAACTGGACGGTAAATAAAACAGAGACAAAAGTTGCCTGCGCCGCAAGTTACCTGCAGAATAGGTGCACAATTTGAGAAAGAGCTAAACACCCTTACAATAATGTTGATGAGAAACCATTTGAAATGCTTCATTTGCGGAATGGAATGACGATAAACGAGATAGCCGCTCAAAATAGACAGAAGTAGACTGAATGTGCCAAAAATTGTGTACGCCCAGAGCAAATACTCGGCAGCGATTTCGTGTGTCTGAATTCGAACTAGAGGATCTGTGGTGGAAATCCACTCAACAAATGAGACCATACTCCACTTGTCAAGGCTCTTTCTTCTTCTCAAGAGAGGAAGTCCAAAGGAGGGCCTTGTTTGAGACGAATGCCTTGATGTGCAGGTGGTCTTCGTTGATTGAACCAGAGTGGAAAGGGTATCATGGTGCAAGAATGAATTATTCAGAAGACGCAGATGGTAACTTTGAAGTTTCTGCCATCAATGACGAAGCGATTCGATACAAATCTGCGTCTCGCCCCCTTCCCCTTTGTACGCGTCACGGTTGGAGATGGCCCAAAGACGAACAAATCTTTTAGGAATTAGGAGGAAGAGAGAGCGTGAGTTTGACAGAATGGGGTAGGGTAATCACTTGAAAGAGATCCGAGTTTTTCTCTTCTTGGCTGCGAAGTCGAGTGCATTTTTGAGAGCATTCACTGTGTCTGTGTTTTGTCTTCGACAATTCTGCTAGAACTGGCTGAGTGGGGAAAAAGCGTAGCAGCCAAATGCGGTTGGGTCTTGAACATAACTTGTGTGCTATGCATCATTCGCAGTGTCAATTCAAATCATTTCACATCATGGATGACTTGCTGTCGTTCACAGACGGGCTGGAGGGTATTTTGTGTTGCACTTATTATTATTTCTAGCTTGCCAACAGCGATGTGATGGTTTTATCGCGAGACATGTGTCCAGGAGAGACGGACGGGATGGGGAAGAGAGGCGAGGTCGAGGGCGGGAAGATGGACGACGAGACGACAACGGCGTCCTCCCTTGTAGTGGCCCGTCACATGCAGACTGTCTCCATTGAGAGTGAACGAGGAGAAGTCGGGGCGACGGTCGAGGCCCACCACGTCCAGCTCCTTCAGGGGCGGCACCCACAGTTTCTGAGATCTTCTTCTTTTCTCCAAAGTGGCAACTTTATCATCTCGCAATCGTCGAATGAGAAGCGAGGCGCCTTTGTCGTCGTGCGAGAAGCTGAAGCGCCAGTGGAAGAAGGCGTGCGTCTCGATGTCTTCGAAGACCGACTCGCCATCATCCCAATACAGCTCTCCTGTCGAGTCACCAGACGGATCTGAAACTCATCAACAACGAGTTTCCTCACCGACGGCGATGAGCAACTCGAAGGGATTGAGACGTGAAGCGGCAGTCGTGGTGTTGGGCGCCTGTCGGGGGAGGATGAAGCCGCCTCGCACGAAGACGGGCAAGAGGGACGAGCGACGGGCGAGGACGTCCACGTGGCCACAAGGCATGCGACGGCCGTACTCCTCAGGCACCAGCGAGTACCACAAAGAAGAGCGAGGGAAGTAGGCGCGTACTGTTGAGACACCCTAACACGCTCCTTTTGTACCAGTCAAAGTGGCTGTGGCCACCCAAAAAATTGTTGTCGATGTTTTGACGCTATCCTGTGCAGTTTTTCACGCTGAGAAAAACTGTCGTTTCAGTTTCTCGAAAAGTTGAGTGTTTCAAAAGATATGAATTAAAATAGAATATTGGGTAATTTTGGGGTGATTTTTGTGCTTGATTTTTTTCGCATCTAGTTTTATCTTGTAGGCCTGTGTCTGAAACTGTCACCTTGACCAGAAAAATGCGGGGAATCTAATGGCATACTCAGATTTCTCCAAATCCTAAGCTATCTCGGTCAAATGTCTAATTTGACGTTTTTCAGACTTCCACATCGTTGCTATTTTCCCGTTTTCATCGAAGGTTTTCTACTACGGTCACAGCTGAATTTTTGATATGTTGTAGCCCTTGAAATTCTGCGTCGAATGACACCAAGAGCGCCTTGAAACTCAGGGGACCGAGGGGTCAACGAGAGCTTAGAAAGATGAAACTCCGTGTTTGAGAAGAAAGCGGCTCATTCCTGTTGGCTCGTTGTTTACCTGCTTCTGGCGCATACTCGAAGGGGAAAAGAGTCATTCCAGGGTTTTCGATGTCGGGGAATCGTTTTCCAACGATAAAATCGGGTGATAATGGGCAGAAA
>JAQIXL010000863.1:0-23737 GCA_034700245.1 Poikilolaimus oxycercus
GCGAGCATCTGCAGCGTCTGGTAGAGAGCGTCCCTCTGAGGCGTCTTCGACTCTCAGACGAGGAGGGCAACCTCGAAGGTGCCGGGACCGTCGTTGGGCATCGCGGGCGTGTAGCCAACATAGCGGAGCTCGGTCTTGACGACGTTCTCGTCGACCTGCGAGCGCTGCACGACCAGCGTGCGACGTGGCACCTTCTTCCCTAACACCACAACTCTTCAACTCTCGAGAAGAACCTACTGTTGACCATTGCGAAGTCGACCACTTGCGAAGGCTCCCGATGACAATATGAGACTTTCTCAACTACTGAGGAATGCAGAAACTCCAAGAATTCGAAGTTGGCCTCGGTGAATGTGGACAAGCACTCAACAAATTCGAGCGTGCCTCACATGTTAAAAGCTGTCACGGAAACGAATTTACTTCGTCAAAAAGAAACATAAAACAATCCTGTCTCCCAAATAAAACCATCGAGAAAGATATAAAAACTAGCTTAGCAAGAACTACAAGTTCTCTCTCTTAGCTATAAAAATGGCATATTCTCAAAATACAGCTCATAGGTAAGGGCCGAACGAGGAGGGCACCTTCTTAAGAATTGGCTTGCGACGCTCGCTTCTTCAGGTACGCAATTTTGAACGAGTCGAAGATCGCAACGGAGCAACGTGTCTTGCTCGAGTAGAATTCCACAACCGGCTACAATACGTTCACATAGCTACAACTTAAACAGAGAACTAACCTTCATGACAGAATTGGTGATTGCATCGAGAACACAGCTGCAAAGTCGCATGTACGGCCAGGCGTACTCGGTCATCGTGTGCTTGCTCAACATGTACATAGGTTCTGCCTAAAATCTCATCAGTGGAAATACTAAAGAGGTGACGAACCCAACCCAACTTCGAGAGCCGACACGCAAGACACAAAACAATCCCGGCGACAAGAGATGGAGCGAATGACGCGAGGACATCGTCGCACATCGCAATCTGCATCGAGTGTGTCCCAAAGTAAAACTTACACAGCCGATGTACTTGGCAAGTTGCCAGACGACCTGATCAACGTCTTCTTTGTGTCCCACGAGCACGATCATGAAGTGCAGCATTGTCGTAACTCCAAGACGAAAAGAAGTCGCCTCCAAAATCTGAAACAAATGCCAGTGCAAAAGGTTTGTTGAAGACCTTTTTCTCCATACTTCGAATGGCTGCCAACGGACACTTATTTCGAATCAAAGTCGGAAGATGTGTAAGTTGAGAGTCGAGTTTGCCCGCTAAGAAGAGGCTCGTCAGCACGAGCAATTCCATGTCCGACGGCTCGACGATACCAGTCTAACACAAACTTCTGCATCGAGAGACGAACTAACCGAAAGCGTCTTGTCAATGAGGTAGACGGCTAGATAAGCAGCTTCGATCGAGAAGCGTGGACGCAAGTGGGTGTAGACTTCAAAGAGATAGGCGATCATCTTAACCACGCATACAATCAACGCCAATCCCAACCTGCGAACGACGGAACGCTGTAATCTGGCTTCTCGCTAGAAAGCCGGACGGAACGAGAGCTTGAACAGTGAAGAGATAGTCGTACACGTCTTCCGAGTATTCTCCCATTCCTTCGAGTTGAACGAGTTGTTGATGGAGGGATCCCTCCGTCTCAAGTCTTTCTAAACATTTCAATAAAACGCCATCCCGACACTCACCATCTCCAAAGAGGCGATGTGAGGCAAGAGGTTGAAGCCAAGACGCAGTCGTCGTGTCCATCGCCCGGGTGGAGTTCTCCCTGCCCGCTTCAGTCAAATTGGAGTCGCTCTCCAGAGCGGCGGTATGTAGGCCTCGATCGCAGCGACTTGAGAAGACGCGGCTCGCGCGGCGAACGAGCCCAAGGAAGCCTCCTTCTTCAGTCTGCCGCATCTGAATAAATCCACTGCGGTGCTAACTGACCAGCGTACCTCAACTTGAGAAGCAACCCGGTTGCGAGGCAGCTTCGCCGGCGGCTCTTCGTTCTTGTCTGTCCTCGCTGGTCTTGGGAGATCTTCTTGTCGCACGATCTTCTCGTCGGCTGGATCAACGAGGAAGAGATTGCGGAGGCGGTTCGCCAGGCGTCGAGCATCATCATCTTCCTTCTTCTAAGAATTGCTATAAAAGATGGTGATATCAAACCTCATCGCGCAGCTCGACGTCGGACACGAGTGACGATCTTCGCCGGACGCTCGAGCGTCGTCCCGCGTCGCGGGCCACTTCCATCTCCAAGTCCGACATGCTCCTTCTAAACATGACCCATGAAAAGCTTCAAAACACACAAACCAAAAGCCACATCAAAGCACAGAAAAGATTCAGCCAATGAATTTCTTAGCCAGTCCACAAAAACTTCGCAACTTCGATTTTCTCTTCTTGACCTACGCGCTAATTTCAAATGCTTGTTGTGTATCGTATTTTTCACTAGTTTTATTCGCTTCGAGAACCTGCACTTTGATACAGGCGGAGTACTCTGTCCAACAGGATCCCTATCACGAAGAAGACTTATCAGCCCATGGCGCATCGAGCTCCCGGCGTTGTGGAGACGCGAGACGCATAGTTAAAGGCGCCTCGTCATCTCTTCTGTCCTCGACGGGCTCCTTCCAACTTGTCCGCGACATGTCTCTTCTCTCTCACTTCGTAAATCTTCTTCACTCCCTTCTCTTCACTCTCTTATTCTACTTCTGGAGAAAGAGAAAGGCTCCACCGTTAGTTGTACAATTCACTTCAAGTTCTTCAGATCCTTCACTGCTCATGTTCGTGACTTTGTCAAAACTCTTGACGCCACGGAAGAGGAGTGGAGTCTTGAAGAGAAGTCTGAGCAGACTGAGACGCTCCTTCTCGAAGGCTCCAATCCTCGAGGAGATCACTTCTTTGTTGATCTCTTCAGTGGCCATGACATAATCTCCGCCAGTGTCGTCCTCGTTTTCAAAGGACGTCGACTCGTAAGCGAACGTCTCTCCTCCAGGTTTCTTCCAATCATTTCCTTCACATCTTCAGACAAACAACTGACAAGTTAGTCTTCTCTGTGGGTCCTCTCTTGCTCGAGCTAAGAGAGCCGTTCCGTCGCTGGCGTGTCTCCTTCCGTGGCTATCTCAGGTGAAAAGAGACGCGAAGGAGCATAAATGAGACAGAGAGGAGACCACCGGCGAAGAGGAATTTGTCCGAGTGGCCGGCTGGTGGAAGCCCGTCTCCGACGCGAGCTTCTTCTATCGGAATCTTGACCCTTCTGTGGGTCTCTTATCGTGTCAGCACTCTTTCAGTCCACAGCCCACGCCTTTGCCAATGCGCACGGAGTTTCTTTCAGAGAAGTGAAGGACACATTTATCAAGTGGGCATTCTTTCTTGAATGACCACTTTCAGTCTACTAACCTCTCACGATCTCATTCAATGGGGCGAGATTCATGTGGAAGTGCAGCTTGGTGATGAACAAGAGGACCTTGTTCTTCGAGGTCTCCGCAGAAGACGACGCCTGTCGACAACAAATGAACGTGCAAGGCGAGAAGACTGTCTCTCGGTGTATGTGGAAGACGGCACAAGAATCCTCAATGAACACAGAGATCTCCTCCAGCATCGTCTTCACATCTCACACGGACTAATACACAAGTTGGTCGTCTTCTCAAGAGAAGTCAACTCTTTAGACCAGACCAAACAGTTGAAAGAGTGAGAAGCATCAACTTGAGGCCAATCTTCGATCTTGACAACTATGAGGGAATTCGAGTCAATAATGGTCAGAGACCCGAGATGTTACAGTTTTCAGAAGTGGCTCAAACTTTATCGAAAGTTGATGTGGAAAAAGATTGGTTGAGTTTTACTCGAGAAAACGGGAGACTCGTCCAAGTGGCAAGACTACAAGTTACTCTTCTCAACAAAACAGGATATGCTCTTATGACAAGAGAAATGGATGCCCTTGTAAACGCTTCGGCAAGACCCCTGCCGGCCACTACAGGTCTGCTCCCCCTTCTTGCACAATGTCTAGCTTTTGTTCCGCACGAGGCGAACGTGACTGAAAAGTCCCGCCTTGTTCTCCCTCTACACCTTCGAGCGACGCAGGACTCGCAGCTTACTGGCGGCAAGGGAGCCAATTTGGCGAAGCTCACGAGTATTGAACACAATGTGAGTCTCTCCCATCTCTAATGCGATTCAAGTTTGTCGTCCCATCAGCTGTCGTCGTCACCGTCGCCGCCTTCGACGAACATGTCAACGCTCACAAAGAGCTCAAGGACCTCATCGGAAGGCTAACCAAGACGTTTGTGTCCTCTTAGTATCTGACGTTGCAGAGTGTCCATCGAAGAGAGTCGTGAGGTCGGAAAGCTGTGAGTGCCTTCTTTCAAAACATTCTCCAGGATCGCGGAAGAGTTTCTAAAACATCCAGCCTCGGAGGCTCTCGTGGCCGAAATCGAGAGCTTCCTTCCGGTCTGTTGTCTGATCATTCTCACTTCGATGGCAGAAACAAGAAGGTCTTCTTTATGCAGTTCGTTCCTCAGCTGTGGGTGAGGACGGCGCCGAGCTCTCTTCTGCTGGACAACTCGAAAGTTCTCTCTTTGTTCCCAGAGATGAGATTGCCGAGAAACTTCTCCATTGCTGGGCTTCTAATTTTCGCATGGAGGCTATTACCTATAGAAGGTCTTGAACTCTTTCGTGGAATTCTGTTTAGAAGTTATGGCCAACGAGTGGCTCCTTCGATGGGTGTCGTCGTGCAGGAGATGGTCTTCGAGGAAGTTGCTGGTTGGTGATAGAACAAATCAGAGGAGAGGAATAGGCGTGATGTTCACTTGTGATCCAATCCGCGGAGATCCTCGACGAGTTGTCATCAACGCCTTTCGAGGTTGTGGAGAGGAGATCGTGAGCGGCGCCGTCACTCCCGACCAGTTCCTTCTCACTCGCAATCTTCAAATCCTTGAGAAGGTTTTTTCCTTCATCTAGAAGGACAAAGTTGCAGCCAGAAACGAGCTCGTTGAATGAAGACGAGGTGAAGAGGATCGCCCGAGTCGGCCTCTACCTCCAAGAACAGTTTGGAAGGCCTCAAGTAAGAGATCTTTTAGTTTCGAAAGTATTTAGGACGTGGAATGGGTGTGGAAGAAAGATCGACTCTTTGTGGTTCAATCTCGAGATGTCACTCACTTGAAAGGGGAAACTGCCTTTGAACTCGCCCATGAATTCGACTCGGCCGCCCTCACAGACAAGGAAGCTCTTTCTTTGGCCAACGTGGGCGAGGTCTTCCCGACAGCCGTCGACCCCCTCAGCATCACTCTCGTTCTTCCGATCTACGCCAAGACCGTCGAAGTAAGTGAAATGAGGAAGAGAAAAGTCTTGCAGTGTGCAGTCCTCGAGCAAGTGGGAGAGACGGCGATGCTCCGTCATCTGGCCCTCTTCTTCAACTTCTACCGACAACGCGTCTTCTTCAACCTCGATGTTTCTTTTCTTCTCCTTTGTTGATGGGTTCCTTCAGATGCTTTTGAGAGGCTGGGAAACGGCGGAGAAGGAGGCCCTCGTGGATATCGCCGTCGCCGGTCGACGCGTTCTCACCAAGGTTCACTGCTTTCTCTCAGCTCACACCTCCAGGAAATGTTCACTCAAGCGCAGTCCCGCTTCGGGCTTCAAGGCCGTTCCACTGAAGGCCGTCGCTTCTACTCCATGCTCTCGCTTGTCTTCTCGGGATCATACAAACAACTCAAGAAGGTCCGCGAGGAAATCGCCAACATCGAGACAAACTCCGATCAAGAAGACGCTGAAAGCTTGCTCGCTTTAGCTGTGAGACAGCGAGAGCGATTAAGCCGCATCGTGCACAGTCACTCAGAGGAATCCGCTTTCTCCACCTTCACTTATGTGATTACTGCAATGCTCATTCGAGGGACTCCGGGTCTGTCTCCTTCTTCTTCCTCGACTGTCTTTCCTCTCAGAAGGCGACGTGGATGAGGAGACCCTCAACGACATCTCCACTCTCTTCTCGAACAACTCCGACTCATCGACTGTCATTAGCGGCGACGTTCCCACTTCTCTCAAGGTTCTCTTAGTTCTCCTCTCATGGTCTTCAGCTCCTTTCGAACGCCATCCTCGAGGAAGGCCATCTCGAAAAATTATCGACATTTGAGAGCTCGAAGGAAGCTCTCAATTTTCTTCTTTCAACTGGAGGAGAGACGCAGAAACGGACGGCGGCCTTTATCAAAGTAAGAAAAAGAGTTCAGAAGAAGCTTCAGAACCACGGTCATCGAGGTCCAAACGAAATGTTGATGAGAGCTTGCGGATGGGCCGAGGATTCCGACTTGCTGATTCAGACCTTGCAGGTGTGTTCACAGGAAGATCTAAACAGTCTCGCTTCACCTGGTCTCGTGGTGTAGTGGTTATCACTGTCTAACACACAGAAGGTCGGCGGTTCGAGCCCGCCCGAGATTTTTAGTGTTTTGCTACCCCCTACACGACAGAAAGAATCCTAGAGGCTCTCGTTTTATATTCCAGAAGTGATTTTAGACCATGGCTAGTGCTTCAGTTGAGTCGACAAAGGAGAAGGCTCTGGTGAAAGGAGATCCTCTCGACCAACTGCGTCACAAAATGGGATACATCAGAAAGTTTCTTCCTTTCCGTGGACTGACTTCTCCAGGGGCGTTCTGCGTTATATCGTTCAGCAAGCTCGACGAGGGGTCGAGTTCCGTGAAACTGCAAAGGACATCGTCGTTCGCGCCTCAACCGCACTTCGACAAACCATTCGTCGCACGGCCCATTTGCTTCTCGTCCAGGTGGTTTCCTTTTCAATAGTGTTTACCTCTTGAAGGGTCTTCTCCCCGACGAGGACCTCGTCAACTTCTTTACGGCCTCTGAACTACGAGAGCTCGTTTTGAATAGGGATTCGGCTGCGAAGCTTTTAGCGCGGTGAATACCTCGACAAGCGGATTGAAGATGAATGCAGGGCTCATCGTAGACGGCGTCTCTTCCCCGAGCAGTCCGCACAGCGATATTCACACACAATCTTTGGTCAACTCACTCCGGTTTGATCTTTTGCCCTCGGAGACTTGCCAGATCCCCCCTTACTCCGGAGATCTTTCTGGAGGCGCCGAACTTCGAGGGACGACAGTCTGTGAAGGAGTTGTAGAGGGTCGAGCACGAGTTGCGAGGACCCTCGAGGAAGCTCGACACACTCAAGTCTCTCCTCTCTTGTCTATTTTGACATTTCAGCCGGGCGAGATCCTCATCTCATTGTATACAGACATCTGCTGGTCGCCTTACTTCCCCATCATCTCGGGCCTCGTCACTGAGATCGGGGGTCTTCTCTCCCATGGTGAGGTTTTTTCCCTCAAGAGAAGCTTCTTCAGGCGCCGTGGTGGCTCGCGAATACGGCCTTCCGAGTCTGGTCGCGGTCAACAATGCCACGCACGTCTTCCAAACTGGTAATTTCTGATTTTCGATTCACTCTCACTAGCAACTCCTCCTTTCTTCCTCTAAACAAAGAGTTTTCAGGCGACTTGGTTCGATTGGACGCTTCCCATGGTCGAATCACGAAAATGTCTCCTTCCTCTTCAGTGTCGCCTTCACTTCCTTCTTCGTGAATTATCGGGGGAATGCCGCCTGAGTAGTCACATAAAGAGAGAATTGCCTCACACAACATTCAATCAATCCCTGGAGAGAGCAAGGCTAGAATCGGCTTCCTCCAAAATCTTCACGTGAAGATTCTTCATAGCTCCTCTTCCTGACTCATGACCGTGACGGAGAAAGAGGAGGGAAAGGGGAGGAGGAGTGCAACTCGGAAGAGGCGCTGCTCGTCGAATAGCCTCCCCTCGGCGTGTGGTGGGCGTTGCCTCGGCGACGGCTCCTCGGCCCCTCCGACGAGGTCCAGGCAATGGCCGAGGCGCTCAGGGCGGTTCACGTGGCAACCGCCGGCCCTTCGCTGCCCGTCGGTCAAAGTGCATTTTACCCTTTCATTTCAACGTCTTACCTTCTGTCTGGCCCTCGAGAAGCGTGAAGATCCCCCCCCCCCAACACTCTAGTTTCTGTCTAATTTCACCAACGTTTCCTTCAATCTTTTCTGTAACACCCCAAGAGCACTCAAAAGAATGAAACTCTGAGCTTTTGAGTGCCCTTTCCTGATTGACTCAGAAGGACTTCGGCTTCTTGTTTGTGGAAGGTGTCGAGCGAGGCGTCAGAAGAAGAAAGCAATCAGCCACTTCCTCCCACGATACCCCGCCGCCGTGTGCGTGCTCACCTCACCTCGCCTCGCCTTCCCCCGGTCTTCGACTCCTTCCTCGAACCCCCTTCGAATCTCCAACGTTCTCTCTCCTCCTTCTTCATCTCCTATAGGCATTCGACGATGCTCGTAGCCGTGCGTGTGTGTCGCAATGTGTAGACGCTTCTCAGCAACGGCCTCGTGATTACAGCCCTCGTCGCCTTTCCCTGCACATTGTTGCCACAAACAAGATGAGAGCTTTCATTTCTTGCGTAACCCGCATACTCCTGCTCCAATCCCTTTGCTCAGCGACTTCCGCTCCTTCTCCTCGAAAAAGGCTCTTTGACGTCTTCCCCGTAAATATTCAAGATTCAGCGAGCGAGTCAACATCTCTTTATACGCGAAGAGGGCGCCGAGATTAGCCTTCTCAATGCCGGAATCTCGCCTTCTTAATAGACCCTTCCTCTCCGAGTCCGTACCAAGTCCGAGTCAGTCGTCGTCTCAAGACTCCTGACAGCCGTCTGGTGGACGAGCCCCGTCCGTGCCTTCTCGTGGCGGCCTCTCCCCTTTCAGTCTTCCTTGTTGGAGCCTAATTGCTTGTTGCTGTCCCCCTTCCCGCTGCACACCTCAATGGTCGTTTGGAGCTTGTGCAGTTCCTGGACAGCCCCCCCCCCCCCCAGTCTCTTCCTCTTACCCCTCTCCCTGAAAGAGACAAACAGGCCGGCTCCTCAAAACATATTAGAGGATGGCGCCTTCACCTCGTTTGTGACGAGACAAGGCGGCTCTCCCTCGAAAACACACAAGGTCACGCGAACTTGCTCGCTTTCTCCCTGTCTCTTGATCATTTTTGAAAGTTCAACGCGTTTCTTCGAGTTGCCTGTCCATGTCGACCACAAAGACGTGGCAGGTGCGAGCGAATTTTAAAACGCGCTAGGTGTCTCTCCCCTTTTCGTGTTGTTCTTTGAGTGTGTGCTTGCAGTATTTAGACTTGGCGAGATGGACGGTCTCTTCGACGCGTCCCGGTTGCTTCTGCCCATGAGGTCAGATCGACTCGGCTCGGGCGCCTTTGTTCCGAGAGACGAAGACCTCATGGAACTCCTCAAGAGTCCCGACTTCGACACTCGGCTGCAGGTGATTCTTGTTCCTTCTCTCCCGAGGGGGTTCAAGATTCAGCAAGGGCAACAAATAGAGGCAACTCTGGGAATATTTGCAGACCTTGAATCGCATCATGGCCTTGGTGAAGAGAGATCCCGAATGGTTTGGCAAGTTCTCCAAGAAGGTCAGGGTCCAAGGAGTATGAGAACTTCCTCGACAGGGTGAACTTTTCAAGCAACTCGACCGAATTCTCCTCGAAGACCGCTGGGAGGTGCAGCATCAATGCGTGAAATTCTTACTCGAAGCGATGCACTCATTCGGAACCGTGAGTAGACAAGCTCTCTTCCTCAACCTTCCTAGAACATGGAGTACTGCATGTGCTATGTGATGCCCAACCTTATCCCCAAGCTTGGTTCCACGAAAATCACGGTATGCTTCAGTTTGTTATGACTGACTCGAGTTTCAGGTCCGCCGCGTCTCAGTGCAGGCCATTCAGCAATTTCTTCGAATTCGTCCCGATGCACTTGGAGCTGTCTTGGTAAGTGAAGAGTGAGAGAAGAAAGCGAAACTCTTCAGAAAATGCTTGTCCACTTCGTGCTCACTTCGACTGAAAGGGCCACAAAAATGGAGCTCCTCAACGAGTTGCCCAATCTCTTTCAGGTATGCTCTTGCTCTTGTCAAATCATGCCCCATTCAGGTTGAACTCAAAAGCTCCAACTGGACAACTCTCCTGGACGGTCTCACGAAGTTCCTCGCCTCCTCCTCGGACACTGAGCTCTCTGAACGAATAGCCAAGACACTTCGCAAACTCGAAGGTGAGTCTTTCTTCTCGGGGATATTTCTCCTTCGATTGTCTCCAAACATCTCACTTCCCCTGCACGCGACTATAGTGGTCGACCAAGGGCGATGCTCGTTGGTTTCTGCGGTCTCTCTGAAGGAGGAAGGGGCTCATTGTCGCGTGTCCTTCTCAGTCTCAGCATTACATTCCTCTCTCGTCCCCTCGTCGGGATGGCCTCGCGCCTCCTCGTCCACGTCCGTCAGTTACTCGTCTGGGATGGAAGGAATTGTGTAGGGAGTCAACCCCTCGACTGCGCCCTCTACGCTCAACCTCGGCATTTCAGAGATGAAACCTCTCAAAGTCTCTTTAGCCATCGATGAAAGGAATGTTTCAGTCTTTGTCGGCAGCGATGTCTTCGAGAGATATTTGAGTGAACTGCCAGCAGCTCAAAGAAAGGAATACACAAAGCTGGCGAATGCCGTCGAAGTCGCAGAAGAGCCACAGAGACCATCCGGTAAGTTCGCCGTTTTGACGTGTCGTTATTTTATTTGACTTCAATCGTTGTTGATGCGACTGCCAAGCCTAGCGTTATCTGTACTTTCAGTGAACGAGGAGTCGATGTTGAACCAGTCACAAGGCCCCCTCGGTCCACTCGCCGATCGAGCTTCTTTGAAGTCACATTCAGGAGAGAAACGATTCCGGTAAACATCTTTGAACAACAGAAAGATGGGAAAATTGAAGGTTCGGCATCATGCCGACATACCTGAGCACGATGCTCAACGACGAGTCCGACTCTTCAGCCAGAATAACCGCCCTTGAGAAGGTCTCTTCCCTTCTTTTCAGTGAACTTCTCAGATGAAAGCGATCGTGGAGAAGATGTCGAATGACGATGTGGCGAAGCTTATTCCCCATCTCCATTCCTACTTCGTCAATCTCGCCCATGTCCTCGATGATCTCAACTTCAAGGTCTTTTCAACCTGTCAACTTCAAATCTTTCAGGTGGTTGTCCTCGCCCTGGACTTGGTTCGAGTGACCATCGGGCAGCTGAAGGGGCATGTCGAAGCTCATCTACAGGTTGGCCTATGGTCAAGGTTTCAAAGTGATTGTTTGCAGCAAGTGCTGGGTCTGCTTGGCAAGCACTTCGGCAACCAGAAAGCCGTGATCAAGCAGTTGATCATGATGTGCTGCATGGATCTCTTCGCTCATGTTCCACCCAAAGCCGTCGTCGCTGTACTCTGCGTCTTCCTCGAGCATAAGAACTCCCGCATTCGAGAAGAGGTATTGGACTGTTTGAGAGGAAGACCTCCCAGGTGTTGAACATTCTCACGGCGGCCTTGCTAACAACGACACCGAACAAAGTGAACCTGGCTGCCATCTCGAATATGCTCGGACCTCTCCTCGTCGATCCAAAGAGACGCGTCAGGTCTGTTTTCCCTTCGCAGATTCACCGACTTCATTTCAAAAACTGAATTCTCTGCAGTGCATTGGGCCCAACATCAACATGATGAAGTTTGTTCCAGATTAGCGGCCTTCGAGCAATTGGCCGTGATCGCGTATCACATGGGAGGAAAGTTGGAGCCGATGATGAAAGTGATTCGAGAGATCGAAGAACGACAACATGCACCCGGCCTTCAGGGAGCTGTTATTGTCCGTCCTTTGCCCTTTGCTCGTCTCTTCTCCTCCTTCTTCACCCTCTCAAGAGGCTTTCTTCAGGCTCGTCTCAAGCGTCATCTGCTACCGCGTCTTCGCTATGACGGCCTTGTCGAGTATGCCACACCGCCTCTTTCCGACTCCTCCTTCGACGTCGACGCCGAGCAGATGGACAACGCCGAGAATGCGGACCTCCAATGGATTCTCAATGCAGCCCATGGTTCAGCTGGCCAGGAAAGGTTTGGTCCTCCTGTGAAAGCAGTCTCAGAACCCTTTCCCCTCTCTCGTTGAACCCGTTGAAGTCGGTGGCGCAGGCGAGTTGTGCCATCACCCAGATGAAGCATCCCCATGTCGTCGACTACAGGGTGAGATCATTCAAAGAGAGAGAGAAGAGACAAATTTAGTCGGAACTCGTCATGAAGCCGACATCGTCGAAGACCCGACTCCCATGGGAAACCGAGAGCGAGAGAGTGCGTGATTGCTGTTTCACTACTAGCCTATTGCTGCACTTGCACAGTTGCGGTTGATACAAACACGAACCGAAGCTCTTTTTCAGGACGACGTCTCGGTTCTCTCGGCCCCTCAAATGGATCGAATGCTCTCGGACGACCAAATCGTGCGACGGCCGAGTGCGGATAAGCTTGCCTGTAGGTCTTCTTCTTTCCCCTTGCTGGTCTTTCGCCTCAGAAATCTCTTAGGAGTCCTCTCCGCGTGCTCGCCTTTTCTGCGCCTGTTGCATCGTGTTGTTGATAGAGACTCTTGGACAGACTTGTGAGAGTGTCGAGGGAGACGGGGGTGGCAGGCCAATTAAGGCGGCCACCTCCAGTCGGCTGGCAATTACCTCTCGATGGAGCGGTCACCAGTCTCTCCTTCCTTCTTCTCTTCGTAGTCTCTCCTCGAGAGGTCCACGAAGATTTCCCGAAAAAGGCCCGTCGAGGCGTGGACGGCGACTTCCGCCCCCGCTCTCCTTGCTGACCACTGCTTGCTCCTTGAAGAGAAGTCCCGCCTTCCTGGAGGAGGGTGACAATTGCTTTGAAGGTTTTTGCCGGCTCCTGGCACTTTCGTCACTCCCTCTTTTACTTTCTTCTCAATGCGGCCATTTCGACATTCTCTTGCCCTCTCTTGAATTGAGTTGGATTCGCCGAGAGTCCGTGTAACTGCGTCAAAGACCATAGAGTTCTGAGCCAGAAGATCTTCTTTGTTCTTTAGAAATGTCTCTGCAAGAGGGGACTTGCAGTAGTGACCAGAAGAATGGACTCCTGCCCGTGTCGAGGTGACAGTGGTCGTAGGGAAGAGAGAAGGGGCTCGGAGTGGTCATTCGTCGTCTCGTCGGGCTTCTGTCGCCGAGCAACGCCCCACGAGACAAGGGACGAGGACTCCTCTCACAGCACCACGAGGACCCCTCCGTCTTCCCTCTTCCTTCGGTCATCTGAGGCGTGTGTTGTCAAGGCGGCCGTGGCCGGGAGACCATTCCTCCCCTCTCCGAGCTTTCCTTTTTCAGCCTCCCTCGACTAACGATATCCGGCCCGCGGTCACTTCCTGCTCCCTTTCGTGGGTGTCACGCCTGTTTACTCTCTTACCTGTAGAGTCTTTCAATTCGTTTTAATCGCCGTGTTTTCGTGGAGAAAAAGGCGACTCGAGACCTAGCCGGCCCCTTCAAGTCCTTCTCTGTTTCTATGTGCCTCTCTATCCCCTCTTTCCACCTCGAAGTGCGTGACGACGCGAGACGCGTAACCAAGAACTCGCAGCTCCCATCAAGGGTCGTCGCCTCTAACGAGATTTCTCTCTTTCGTGTTGCGTGCGAACTTGGTGCAACGGTGCGAGAGAAGATATTCCTTCGAGTAGATATGAGTCTTTGTCGACGAGGACACCAACGTCTTCCTTGAATGGGCTCAGCTGCGAGTCGTGCCTCCTCGGCCACCGTCCGACCTCTTCGCACCAACTCCATCGAACCAGCCCACACGAGTCACTCCCTCGAGAACACTTTCACAAAGAATGACGGTGAGTGAAGAAGGACTTTTCTTTTTCTGCTGATCTCTCCGGTTAAAAAGAAAAGGTGAAAAAGGCACGTTGATCTCTTGAATGCAGTCATTTCGACATGGTGCAGAGGGGGAGTCGCCTTGGAGTTGGATGGACAATGTTGCTAGGCGTCACTCGCGGCCCTTCCTTTCCTTTCTCGTCTCTTCTTCGTTCTTTTCACTTTGTCCCTCGAGTAGAGACCACGACCAACCTAGCATTAGCTATCGGTCCAATATCCCCTCAAATGCTGAAAAACGCCGGGGTCTCTTCTTGCCTTCGTGGGTGTCACGCCCGGAAATTGCCAGTTCGAGAGGGGGACTTCTCCTATTGGCCGTGGCGACTCGCAGAGTAACTCTCCCACCTGCGTGCTCTTTGCCATATTCTCTCCGTTCCTCGTCTTTTCGAGTTTCTCAGTTCCTCTCTATGAATTAGTCTTGACTTGAGGAGGCGTCTTTCAGTATTGAGAGGAGTGAATGTACTCATCAGTGCAGATCCTCACCTTGGACAAGCCCTCGAAGAGACGCCGCAAAGCGAAGCCGCTGGTCTTGCCTCGTAATCTTTCCTCTTCACACATTTTCAGCCAACTCAAAAAAGCCTCTCAAGAGAACGCTCATGATGAGAGAATGATTTCAGCACTTCGACCGAACGAGAGCACCAAGTCGTGGCACGCCCCAACACATCGGAACTCGTTGGCCAACGACGAGGGAAAAGGTCAGCTCGTCCTTCTTCTGTTTCACACTTTGTCCCCTTGAGAGGCTTCACATAGAGAGCGTTAGAAACTTCTGGGGGCAGGGCAGCCAAGCAACCGCCTCTGTCCCCCACGCCGGCTTGCCTCCTTTCTCTCCGTCTTGGCAATCCTCGTGACTACCTTTTGGACCTTGAAGACTCTCAAGTGAAAACAAGCATTCACAAAGCGAAAGCAAAGTGCAGAAGTCATTTCGAGAGGAGTTTGGGTCGCAACTTTGAACAAAAACACAGGCCGTCGGCATGTTTTCGTATTGGTTGCTCGTAAGTTGAAGATGACGTGTTTGCAGTGCCTTTCATCAACAAACTAGCAAATGGACACACGAACCCCGAGTTGGATACTTCCCTGGAGAGAGTGAGACTTCATGCTCTGGCCAAGAAGAGCGAACTCAACAACAATCACATCGTCGTCGCCCCTAAGAAGACTTCTGTCTCTTCGAAGAAGCCGACGAAGACTATCTCTTCAACTTCGATCTCGAGGGCGAGGAGTGATGGAAACTTGAGTGAGGAGCGTGAGAACCGGCAGCCAGCCAACGAGCCACTCGCCTACGATGAGATGCCCATTCGACCAGCGAAGAACGGGGCCTTCAATGAGGATGGTGCGGCTTTCTTTCTATTCCTTCTCTCCTCGCTTGCAACTTCTCTCCCTTCCATCTTCTGGGGGTCTTGCACACTTTCAACTTCCATTCTTTTTCTTCCGCGAGGGTCACGTCAAGGTGCCACGACACTTTTTGTCTTAGGATTTCCTTGAAAGCCCCTTTGTTCCGAGGTGACAATGCATTGCCTCGAGGTAGGGGGAGGGGGGAGGGGGCAACGAGAGGATATTGCATTCTTCCTTCTTCTCCTCTTCTTTGAAAGGATTTTGAGATCTACAGTCTCCAAATCCTTAAGTAGACTCTAGTAGACTCTAGGCTTGAAGCAGACAGTTCTTGTCCACTCGGATGGTCACAGACGATTTGCCAGTGCCAAGGGGATAGAGGCCTCTCACGCAGTCGTTGTCCTAGACAACAAGAGCTCCGTTCCTTGCACAAGAGAGCTCGAACGCGTGAATTATTTTGGAGGAGGAGGAGCGTCTCGGGGGACACGAGCACTGTCCCTTTAGTTCGGCTCTCTTCGTCCTCCAAAGTCTCCCCTCTCCGTCTTGTCTCCAGAATGTGGCAAGATCGGCATTTCCTTTGGACTCCTCGTACGTTTCCCTAAACCTACAGTCTTCCTTGTCGTAGATGCTTATGAGGAGATTTCAGCCTACAACGCGGGTACCTTTGGAGGTCTTGGAGCGAAGAGCGCCAGCCATCACAGTCTGCCCATCACCAATAGCCACGTTCCTCTTAGGGCTCAGGTTGGTTGTTTTCTTTGATTCCCCAAGGAAGATCTTCAGCAGTCCCAGCCGATTAGCAGGAAGCCGCACTCGTTCGTGAAGGCCGGTTCAGGCAATCGAGTTCGACCCACTCCCAATTCTTCTTCTGCAAAGCAACCACTAAACGGCCAGCGATCCAACGGTCTCAACGGAACAATGAATGGAACTCGAGGTGCGACATTCACTAGTTTGAGAACAGTTTGTTTAGGATCTGCAAAGAACGGCGAAATTCGAAAGGCCGTTGACGTTAGTAGGAATCCAGAAGGAGCCCTGCAGAACGCCTTGAAGAAGATAGACAGCGAAGAATGGACCGATAAGGTGGAAGGCATCGAAACCATCTCCGATCTCGCCTCTGCAGCTCCTCAGACTCTAGCTGACAATCTTCAACCGGTCTGTCCCTCTTCTCCCGTGAGATCTTCTAGGTGATTGTGTCGATATTGAACGAGTGCAAGAACCTCCGCTCGAGCGTCTCCAGAGTCGCTCTCACTACAGTAGGCATCCTCTTCAAGTATCTCAAGACGACGATGGACGGCGAGATCGAGAAGGTAAGTGAAAGGAAAAAGGAAGACGTCTCAGTCTTGCGCGGTTCTCATGAACAAGTCGGGCGACGTGTCGAGTGCCTTCATCCGCGAGGACGCCACCGAGAGTCTCGAGCAGCTCGTCCGATACGGTTCCGCCTTCAAGGTCCTCAACTCGCTCATCGTCTCCGGAGCCAAGTCTGTCTCCCTTCTGTCTTTGATGAAACTTTTTAGGAGCAAGAGCAACACAATCCGAGCCAATTGCGCCGAGTTTGTCTCGAAGCTCATTGACAGAGTTGGGCCGAGTCAAGTGAGTAGCAGGTCGCCATTGCTAACACAAGCTCTAGGTTTTGAACTCATCGGACTTCCTCTCCCGCGCCGTTCCCCAGCTAATCACTTTTGCCCGTGACCAGACTCCAACAGTGCGCCAACATGGAAAACACGCGCTGAGAACTCTCAGTCAGGTGCCGTGGACTCCTTTTGTCTTGGAGACAAAAAAGACTTACAGGACCCGAGCTTCGACCGTCAGATGAAGAAGATCGTGAACGAGGCGGAGTATCGGAGTGTGAGGGAGATCCTGAGTCAAGCACAGAAGAAGGTAGTGCCTCCCGTCTCTTCGGGATACTTCTCTCGTCGAGCATGAAGAGCATGAAGGGAGAAGGGAGAGGTGGTGGTGCATGATTTTGTCTTGCATGTACAATGTCGATTCGAGTCTTCTTTCTTCTAATAAACTGTTCTTGTACTGTGGCGTGATGGTCTTCTTCTTGTTCTTGTGGAAGTCCATGACCTTACAGGGAGCTGAAAGCCTTGACTCCTCCACCTTGTCCCTTGGACCCTCGTTGAGTCGATCGGGCAGCGTGAAGAAGGCGGCGAGTGCGGCGACAAGAAAACTCCCCGACAACATCCAACACGATCTCGACGAGGTCCGAGCAGAATTGACTGCTGCAAGGTTGCCATCTGCCCTCATGAGAGAATGTGTTCAGTTGGGAGAGGCGTCTGAATGCTCTCCGACGCTTCGACGAGATGAGCAAGACGATGAGCAAGGCGATCGCCACTGACACCAAGGTCGACCAATTCTGTAAACATAAACAAATGACTTTTAGTTGATCGAGGCATTCATTGCTCGTCTCTCTGACATCAACAGTAAAGTCTCCTTGGATGCAATGGAGACCTATCTCCTCACCCTGCCCGTCATGTCCAAGTGAGTCCTCCTTCTCTTCAAGAAGTTTCCAGGCATTACTCCTCGGACACAAGCATGAGAGCCGTGCTCAACCAACTCATCCTGGCCCTCATGTCGCACTTGCCCTCTCGGAGCGAAGAGCATCGTCACCTTGCACAAACGGCCCTCAACGAGACACTCAAGAGAGTTGACTCTGCAGCTCTTTCCCCGGCCCTTGCAGCCGCGACGAGAAAGGCGAACGTGAAGCAGAAGCCCTTCATGCTTGCCACTTTCTCACGTGAGCCTCTTATTAGAAGGGAATCCTTTTAGATCTAAACGAATTGCTTTATGCTTCAAAACCGAAGCAAGTCGAAGTGAGCGCCTTGCCCGTTCTCTGGGAACTCCTTCGACCTTCGGGTGTCTCACAAGCATCTGGAGATGCCGAGGTTTGGAGAATTCTTCAAAAGTGAGTCTTCAGGTTCGTCGCTCAGTCTCGGACTATGCCCGAAGCATGGCCCGACTCTTCGGAGCTCGTTCTCTCGTCGACATGGCCGCCACGGAGTTGGATCCCTCGAGGAGAGACGCTCTTGAACAAATGATTCGTTGAACCTCTTGAGTGCCCTTTCTTCTTCGAGGACATTTCCGAACCCGTCGAACCCCCTTCAACCCCGTGTTTCCTCTAGCCTCGTAGGTGTTTTCTCTCGCAGCCCGGTTGCCTCGTTTGCTTTAGAGTCTTAGTCTCCGTGAATTGCATCCTTTTCCTTGCAAAAGAGCGGGTCCCTTTGAGCTTCTCTCCTCTAGTCCTTTCTTCTCCTTCTTCTCCAACAACTTTCTCGCTTCTCGTGTGATTCCCTTGTCTTCCATTGCCGTCTTTCGACACTAACCGAAGCGAACAATGTCCCTTTTGTGTGCTTGATGTGGATCACATGATAAACTTCACTTGCTGTAAGAAAACTTCTGAGGAGGGAGCCGGGAAGAATCTTGTGAGTTTATTCATGACCATCATCAGCTTGTGTAACGTGAATACCGCTGGTGAAGAGGCAGATTTCGGGGAATTATTCCTTTTTAGAGAAAAGAGAAGCAGGCAGTGAAGACGCGGTCATGCGAGAGAAAAGAGAGAAGTAACAAAATCGAGGTCTTCAGGTGTAGATGCACTGAGAAGAACAATAAGTATATAAATATGAGAGGAAGAAGAAGAAGCAAGAAGGAATGCTTAATGGACACATTCTACAACTAGCACAAGAACGAGGAGACGAGACCCTTATTCAGTCTCTCAAAAGATGTCATGGAACGCTCTACGCCGGGTCAACATTGCTCAGTGATACAGTATCATGAAAGGGAAGTTGACTAATTGTAAGTAAAAGGGCTAAACTTCTAGAGAATAAAGTCTCGAATAAGTATCTGTCTAGTAAGTCTTATAGAGACACCGGAATTGGAAGGGGAAGCTAAGGCTAAGACATACCAAGCAAACTCAACTCAAGCGAATCACACAAAATCGAAGTGAAGACGGGAAAGGAAAGGCAGAGACGCCAAGATCAGGGCATGAGAACCGCGGTTTAGGAAGGTGAAGCAAGGAGAAGAAGTCGGCCCGCTGAGAGGAGACGGCGAGGGAGGCGGCCGTCTTCTACCGCCCGATGCAGCCCACGTACTCACTCACTTTGAGTGGATACTCTTGGGTCACTCGGAACTTCTTCGTGCTGTACACCTGCGACAGAGAATAAACATGGTCTCATTCAAGGACTTACTTCAAGTTTGTTACTTGAAGTGAAGACGAGAATGGTGTCTGCTCCATTGTAAGTGATGCCGATGAGATCCCTCGGCATTCCGGGGAAATAGTCCTGAAACTTTCTTACAGAAGGAAGAGTGAAAGACCTTGACGATTCCGGTGAAAGTGGGCAGATTCCAGTAAGCATCGTAAGTGACGAACCAGGGCCACTGCATGAGAACAAGATTTCTGTCTGTCCACTCGAAGGCCACTTTTGGGGTAATTGTAATGTTGTGAGGCAAGTCCTGCGGAGTGTTGCTTCGTGCCAGCTGCAAGACTCTTCTCTTCATTCATCTCCAAATGACTCACAAAGAATCGCTTGTTCTTTCTTCCCCAACGGAAGCGGTAGGCTCGGCGGCCGTCGAAGAGGACAGTCACTCCGCTGCGAGAGTTCGTCACCGCCGCCGTCACCTGTCTGCAAAGAGAAGCGACTCTTCCTTGCAATCCTGCAAACCTCGGGCCACCAGGGAAGAGCTCCGGGATTTGATAGGAAGACTTCTGGGGGAGGCCATCATCGTACCAAACCTGATAGACTCGATCTTGGGCGAAGACATAGGTTCGGCCGTTGAATGCTGCAAAAGAGTGAATCTTTCTAAAGAAGAACCTCTTGTGACGGCGTCAAAACGTGGCGGGCATTGGTCAACGGGGAGGGCCATCAAGGGTCCGGGCTTCTTCTTCTGAGGTTTCGGTGCCAGATGGGTGATTCTCCAGGGATAGAGGAGGAGGTCTCGACGCACCTTGCGCGCACCTGATCTTTGGTTGAAGAAGAAAAGCAGACAGAGCGGGAACCGTGCTGTCGGCCGCGAACGTGACTGCGACGACCCGGCTCGCCGCCGTACGATCGAATGAGCTCCCATCGTTGCTCCTTGCTGAGACGAGGAATCGGAGAAGGTTGCACCACCTTCACATCTTCGTAGTCGACCCAGTTGTCTTTCTGAAGTTTGAGACGATTAGATGAAGTCACAGAAAGGCTGTGGTTTTAGTCTTCGAGATGCAACTGAGAGTGCCAACCTGCAATGGCTCTTCTTCGGCGCTCTCGTCGGTGGCCGCGACGACGAGGGCGAGGCCGAGGAGAAGGACGAGGACGGCGGATGGCGGTCTCATGCCGCTCTCCTCTGCCTGCAAGAGCAAGAAGAGTTCACATAGTATAGAGGCGATCTAATAGTCGACGAGGCGCACGGGATGAAGAAGCGCGCGCGGCTTGAAAAGCGCTGAGACGCGTTGGGTGTTTGCACGTCTTCCTTCGACCTCGCTAGGCGATACGTGGACGACGGTCTTGAAGGGGGAAGGGAGGGGAGACTGAATGAGAGGGGAGGATTCAAATGCAACACTGACTTGTGTTGAGGGAGGGGGAAGAGGAGTTCAAGGGATAGACAAGAAGTCGAAGGCGTCCTTGAGATGAAACAAAAGGGAAGCCGATAGATGAGTGCAGCACACAAAAGTGGAACGTGGAGGGAGGCGAGGAGAAGAAGTCCGTAAGTCCTCGGACAACACGGAAGTCCTCTCAAGTAACTGAAAGAAAGAAGAGGAAGGAGAAGAGACGGGAGAGGTTGCACTCCCCGGTTCAAAACCTTTTCGACCTCCTCTCCCTTTCCTTCTTTTAGAAAAGGTGAACAACGATCGTCGAAGAATATCCACGAGCAAGTGCAAACAGACGAACACGGACGCTTAAGCCGCTCAACGCGCCACGAACCTGCAGCGCCTTCTTGCATTTAAAAGTGCGAGTCGCTTCGTGGGTCAGAGGCCTCGGCTGATAACCCTCCCTTTCCCTGGACTGTAAATGATCCGACCACCCAGGAAACGGTTCGTTTTTTCTCCTCTGCGCTGTTCCACTTGATATGTCTGGGATGATAGAGGTTATTGAGGCCTTAGAAGAAAGAGACAAGTCGCTCGATGATGAAGTGCTTCCGCGCGCGTGCACAGACAAAGGGGAAGAGGGGCTCTCGACGGCGACGCGTCGCTTATTGTGGGGGACAACACTGTCCCTCTTGTCTCCCTCTCTCTCTCTCTCTCTCTCCCCGAACACGGTCCAAAACATCATCTAACAATTCCGAGAAGAAGAGAGAAAAAGTAACGATGACCAGGAGAGGGAAGGGGGAAGGGGCTGAAGGCGAGGAGACGACGGTCGAGGGAAGTGATTCACATCCGACACGGCAGAAGGTGTCCTTTCCAGCTTCCTTGCCATTCAAGGGGGAAGGGAAGAGTCTCTGGGACAAGAAGACATGGAGAGAAGAGAAGGAAGAGAAGTGACTCGCTTTGTGACAGTGACCGAGGGAGAGGGAGAGAGGAGAAGAAGGAGTTTCGGTTTCCACAGTCAAGTGCCACTTGGAAAGCGCGAGTACGCGCGCCACGCTGAGATTCGATGACAGAACAAAGTCAGAACGACGATGCAATCGTCTCTCGTCCCCCCTCGGGGCTACTCGAGGGAGAGGGGAGAAGGGAGAGGAGGAGGGGGAGGACGAAGGGCATCAAAGGGCACACAGCGATCATCTCGGGGCGCGCTTCTGCCGCGTCTTTTCGCGTTTCGGTCTCGCCCCTCTGCGACTCGGACAACACCGCCACCGAGCAAGGCGAGCACGTGTGACTCCCTGTCTCCTCCTTCTTCTTCAATGAGGAGCTTCGACTGTCTTGGTGGCGTCTCCTCCTATCTCTGTCTTCATCGCCGTGCCTCAATCATCAAAAACATCTTTTCACTCTCGATCAGTCTGCTACATCGTTTCCGGTGCGGGTCTTTACAGTAGGAAGCGGAAGAGGAAGAACAAGAGGGTCTCGATGTCCGACTGCAAGGGAGGGTGGAGGAGGGAGTAATGAGAGGTCGCGGAGAGAGCATTACACGGAGGCGAGGAGGCTCAAGATGACGAGGGGAAGAAGTTCGCACCGAAGCGCCTCGCCTGTCAATAGAGAAGACTCCTCGTTGGTTGTGAGACAGAGAGAAGTCTCTCTTCTCCCTAATATTAGAAAAGGCGAGGCACTTCACCACCCACGAACTGGGAGATCGAGTCCTTCTCGAGGAGATCATCATCAAACCCGGCAAACGACTCGTCTGAGAAACCTCCTTCGAGGCGATCAAACAAAGACCAAATGGACAGAGATTTTCGTAATACTCACTTTGAGAAAGAGGATGAGTCATAAGTTTCAACTGGATGAGCAAGACAAAGAGACGCTATATAGTCGTGGTCAGAAGAGAGGAGGCGTCGAAGGAGGCACACAGGCGCGGCACGTGGCGCCTTTCCCGTAGTCAAATGGAATACTAAAGACGATGTTTGAGACTTTGAATGATCAGCTCTGAGACATTCTAAGCGGCTCTTCAAGGAGCAGGGAATGAACTCGTGAAGAAGGAGGTGTGGGAGAGGAGAGGCGAAGAGAGGGGAAAAGCATGAAGAAAGGACAAGGACACGGCAAAAAGCAACGACAAGCAGAGGGAGGAGCGTCGTAAACAGGCGTGGTGAGGAGATCTCGACACGATGAAATCGCCGCCTACGAGGAGGAAGACGAGGAGAGAGGAGCAGAAGCCGGCACGCCGGGGGTCGCCGGGGGTCGTCGGCTGCCGATAACGAGCCGAACGGTCAGGGATCGGGGGCGCCTGAGACGACGCGCGGGACTTGTTTGCTCGTCTTGTAGTTGAAGGCAGCTGCAGGTGGAAGGTGGAGGAGGGGAGGGGGAGTGAGAAGCGAGCGCCGTCCCTCGGAGCACTTCCTGTCGCCTCTCTCGGAATTCCCCACGACCACGCCTGATAAACCCGTCAAGTTGAAAATAAAGCTGTGATAAGGCGTGTCTTCTCGCCTGCGTCGAACACGTCAAAGGAGGAAGAAGGCTGAGCCACCCCTTCCCCCATTCAATCACCACTACGGAATCATTAGCTCGAACGAACGTAAGAAGCGAAAGAAGAAGTTGAATGAGAGCCGCTTAGCATGGTCTCGACAGCTTGCAGACGGCTGTCTCCTGGTCATCTCGGGGGTCAGAGGCGGGGTTATCAGTGTGCCGCAACTCGCTCGTAAATTAATCCGTGTGCGCAGGGATTGCGGTGACCGTCGCCCGCTTATCAAGGGAGACACGCCACACGGCTGTCCTCTCTCCTCCTCCTCCTTCACGGCCTCCAACGCCTCGAAGACCGAAGTCCTGAAACCGCCCGTAATAGATTCAATTGAGGTCTATCAAGAAGAACAATCAAGTTCCATAGTTCTGTGAAAGCTGTCGACCTCATTTCGTTGGTCCGATGAACTTCGAAAGTCAGAAAGAATTCTTCACGACGGCGCTTCTCATCAGGGATCTCGATCCAAAGCCGCTCCTCCTCGACGAGGCTTTTCGAGAAAACATCTTGGAACTCTTTTCGAATGTCTTTTCAAAAACTGTAAGATGTCTGCTGTGTGTAAGCTTGCTGTGTACTTTTTCTCTCTTTTAAGGAGCAAACTGAACAAAACACGCGATCTCATTGCGAGAGTTTATCGCCGGCGTATTTCGGGAGCGGGGGAGGGGCGTGCAGCTCGGCGTCCTACTTCTT
>JAQIXL010000864.1:0-23706 GCA_034700245.1 Poikilolaimus oxycercus
GACGCCCCCCCCCCCCCCCCTCCCCCACCCACACGCAGAAGCATCGCCATGTAAACATGGAATCGCATCTACGGATTTTGTCTGATGACTTGAAGATGCTCTCTCGACGACAGGAAATTCACACGACGAGCTTTAGTACGATTCGTGGGAGAACTTGCAAGGTGAAAATGGTGATTGATAAAAATTGTCGGCAGACAAGGCAAATATTATTTTCGACCAGAAATTCCGCAATTGGCCAGATGATGAAAGGCGCACACAGTCGCCACTGCTGGAACGACGAGCCTCGATGTCAGGCCTCCCTCGGCCGTGAACAGCGAGGAGAGAGGAGAGAGAGAGAGAGACAGAATGAGAGAATGCGCAAAAAGCGGGGGCTCTCGCCGCACGAGGATCGAACGTCTTTTGGGGGCGGCTTCACTCGACGCGCGACGCTTCTTCCTTCCTGATTTGAATCAAAGAGTGAAAACAGCCAACGATGCGAGAAGACCGCTCCGACCATCACGACGACGGCCGCCGCCGTCGCCCCACCGCCGCCGCCGGTACTCACGCGTCGCCCGCCCGCCCGCCGCGGTCTCGGTGTCTGGTGCGGTCTCTGCATGCCTCGGCCCCTCGACCCCCTCTCCGCCCACCGCACTCTCTCGCCCCCGACCTCGGCCTGCGCCTCTCCACTCGCCGCACTGCCCACTCTCGGTCCTCCTCCCCCGTGTGCCTCCAGTACTTCTCCTTCTCCTCCTCTTCGCGTGCCTCCATATTCGGCACGGCTCCTCCGGAACGAGTCTCCCCCCGCTCTCCCCTCGTTGCTCTCTCTCCACCCCAAAAACACTGATTGTCTCACGTCTCTGTGCATTGGTTCGACAACAGAGAGAGAGAGACAGAGACATCCAAAGAACGCTATAGGGAAGGGGGGGGGGGGTAGCATCCAGAGCGTGATCATTTTGAATTGTCTGAACTTTCGATGCACTTTCACGCCTTCTTGCCTGTGTGAAATGGTCGGTGTGAACGTCATTGCGAAAATTACGAGCGCCAAGGACTACACACATAAAACTTGCAGGGTGTTTGTTTTGTCATCACAGAGAGGTGGGGCGATCTTTAAAGTAGAATGTGTTTTTGAAATTGAATGGTAAAACCAGACTGTTGTAAAAGACGAGTACCTGGGTGAAAGAGACTGTGAAGACTAATCGAAATCGGGAATGTCATCGAAGTGAAAGCCTTCATGTCCTCGAAAGGCATAAAAGGCAACGCGAAGGTGATAGAATCCAGGCACGAGCATGACCAGACCGACGATGAGAAGCTGGAAACTCCTCTCCTCATGCTGAAAACAAGCTTTCACTGAAGTTGGAGAGCATACAAAAGAGGACTGAATGATGCCGAGTTGGACGGCGCCAAAGAAAACAAGAAGAAGAGCGCCGACGAGAGTGAGAAGGGCGGCGAGGAGGAGACCCCGCCACGGCAGCGCCTTCCCAGCGACGCCGCCTGTCGGTGCTTTTTCATCCTGAGCAAGCAGCAACTGAGCACGAGATAATGCCCCCATCGTTACCGGAAGTTCCGCCTCTAAAGCCATCAAGATTCCCAGCTTGCGACGAAGACGACGAAGATCACACAGGCGTTTGGTAGAAAGGGGAAAATCTCACTGTTCACGCTTGTCGCCTAAGCAACGGCTCTGTGCAAGAACGCGACCAAAGTGTTTTTCGATCGCTTGAGAATTGGAGGAGACTTCAAGCGTCGAGTCTTTGTATTGAAACAAGACTGTAAGGTTCCATTTCGAGCTTGGAGTGTCTGGAATACACAGTAGTCAACCTTTACTGTATCTGCAAGTATGAGACAGAACAAATGACTAGCGTACTGCAGCCTTCGATACCCTCAGCCATATGGCACCACCATTTGGGTATACGGTAGGATTTGTGTTGACTGATTCTCAGTGTCTGTTAGAGATCGGTAATTGTTGAATACACTTGGGATTGCTCTACCGCCTCCACTGCTTCTCCCTATCATTAAAGTTACCGACGAAAGCTCCTTACTCATCACATAAGAGACACAGAAATTGGGGCTGGCAATGGTGCTCGCGCGAGCGGTTCGCGTCGCGCGTTGGAGGCGCGCTCCGCCGCCATGGCGTATCGATCGAGGTGAGGGGGTTCTCTCTGTGCAGCGGGTGCTCGGTGGGAAAAGGGAGGGAAGAGACGGAGACGGCGAGAGGGGGGTCGACCGCCGAGGCGCCCGCCGCCGACTCCACTCGCCAACACCGCGTTCTCGGCTCCGTTTTCGGGGGACCCGCGGATTGGTTTTTTGTCCGGACTCCTCGACCCTCTCACGCCGATCATCCCGAAGACCCTCGAATCGTTCGCGATTACCATTTCTTGTGAATGTGGAAGAGAATTACGAGCAGAGGTTGCAGGTTTCGCATACCGTCGCGGGTTCGACGAAGAGGTGGAGTGGTGCAGCGGACGAGCCGCTTGGCCCACTCCGAACCCGCACTTCGACGCCAAATGCTCAGTCGCCGCTGCAGGCACCCCGCCACGTACCCATGGAACAGAAGAACACGCCGCAGCACCTGATCCCGCCCAATTTCGCCTCGTCCGCCTTCACGCAACAGTTCTCAGGTCCGTGCTTCGACAGGGAGCATTTAGTGCAGATGTATCATTAGCTCTTTTAGATTCTCGAAAGATTCAAGGGCCAAAGAATTTGTGGCGAAATTGCTCATCAATAAGAGCTTGTTTTTCGTTTCACCAACTGAAAAGAGTAGTCAGGCGGGTTGGATGGAGGGAAACACTTGCAAGGAAATCTTGTTGCTAGGCATTTGTGACTCACGACTCTCACGCTCTCATTGCAAGATCTTTCGAAACAATCTAGTTTAGCCATCCACATCAACACTGAAACTGTCCATTGCAGATCTCTCGAGTCTGAATGCGACGGCGAACAATGTGTCGATCATGTCGACACTCCAACAACTCTCCGGTCTCTCCAATCCACTCCTCGCGCCGTCGGCAGCCAGCCTCACGGCCTCCGACTTCGCTGCTGCGGCACAGTGGGCCGCCACGCAGCCGGCATCCACCTCGTGGATTGACCCCAAGATGGCCGCCCAGTTCATTCCCGTCTATGGAGTGCTCACCGCCCAAGGAGTCAAGTCAATGTGAGCTGTGGCTTTCTCAATTCAAGTGAATCCAGACACTTTAGTGAGGCTCAAGCAAATGATTTGCTCTCGCAGTCCCTGCCGATGGGTTCCGCTCCGTCTATGTCGACTGTAAACTCGCCGGTTCCTTCCTCGACCTTCTCCGTTGCCGCGTCGATCTTCCCGATCAGACCGACGGTGACAACGTCTTCCATTGGACAGAACGGCTTTCTGCCGACGTCGTCCGCCGTTGTGAACAATGTGCATGGAAACGAGGCGAAATGCTTCGATCTGAGCAATAAGTTCACGGTCGGCTCCATTCCCTCGACGTCGAATTCTTGTGGACAAATCGGGCTCGTCACAACCTCCATCAACAATCTTCCCATCACTATAGCTACTACAGTTGTGAGTGATCTCACGCTTTTGAGATTCTTTTTTTGAAGGGTGGCACGAATGGCGAGCATATTGGCTTCGATGAAGCTTGGAACGGGATTGATCTCGGCGATCTCGATCTGTTTGCGGCGCCGTCATCGAAGGATAAGGAGCTGCCACTCGACTACGAGGCTCTCTTCCATCAGGCCACCGACAAACTGCCACATACAAATGCCGCCTCCACGTCCACGAAGACCTCGTCCACGTCCACTCCGTCAGCTATTGACAGTCCGGCGAACGTCGCCGTTGGGCCATCGACTGTGAGAGCCTCGTCAGCGTCAGCTTTGTAAGTTCGAAGAAGTGACTAAAATTTGTTCAGTGCAACTCCCTCGGCGTCTTCCACGTCGACCTCGACGACCATCTCGAATCCGTCAACGTCGACTCCTTTTATTTTGGAAAACGCAGAGCTGCTAGCCGACGCAGATAAGGAGTTGGATAGATTTCTTTCCCTCGTCGCTGCTCGCAACACCACACCAACACCATCAGCTTCACGGCCTTCGGCTTCGAAGTCGTCTCTTTTCAATTTCACCCTACCATCGACTTCTGGTGCCGAAGATGCAGGACAACTCTCGCCCGTCCAGGTACAATCTGTCCCATCATCTTCTCTAGGCGTTTCCACTTATTATACACTTTTTGTAACACAAAAATATTTTAGTTTACGCCTCCGGACTCTCCTGCCGCCAGCCCCGTTCACGAGCCGTCCACATCCTCAACGGCTTTTACATCTGTTCCATCGACGTCGAAGGCGACACCAAAAGAGGAAAAGCCGACATTGCCAGTCCCCGCTCCCCTGAGAGTTACACCGAAGAAGGAGCATCCGATCTCGAGGTCCATCTTCAAGTCGACTAAAGTTCCTGTCTACAAGCAGAAACTCAAAGGCCCAGGGGTCATCTCGGATCCCTTCGATGGTGAGTCTCTCAAAACGTTTCACTCTGAACATGTTTGTAGATCCAATGAAAGACGACGCGTACTCTTTCACGGACGACGAATTTGATGATTCTGTGCCGATCGACGTTGTCGGTTTGACGAAAGCGGATGAACTGGCAACAGCGAAACTCACCAACAAGACTTTGACGGTGGACATGAAGAAGGCTGCTGGTCCAGATGTGAGTTCTGCAAAATGCCTTTACTGTGCCTTTCAGGCTGCAACAACGAAGAAAAAGGAACGTCCGAATGTACCAGGTCAACCAACATCGGAGCAGCTGACTCCAGGTTTGTACGATCTGAGAGAGACTGAAAACATTGGCTTGCAGTCCCGGCGGTGGTCGAGAAATCCGAACTCGCATTGATGATTGAGAAGCGCAAACGATTGAGATTGGAGAGTGGTTTCATGCATTCCGCTATTCTGGACGATAATGATGCTGCCAAGGAGACAGTTAGTCGAATCAAAGAAGAGAGTGAGCCTCCGCCCATTATCGAACCGATCATCTACGTCTCTCCAGTGCCAGCACCGGACACGCCAAAGATGTAAAACTAACTTTTAAACAGTAACCACTCTTCAGGAACGGAGAGTTACCACCCATCCCTAAGCTCATCATTCGGATGCCCAAAAAGCCCGTTGAAGACTTTCGGACTTGGGAGCGAAAAGAGAAGAAGCGGAAGAAGAGGAAGAAGAAGGACAAGGATCACGAGTGGGAAGGATCGGATTTGGCAAAACGAAAAAAGAAGCATCGAAAGCACAAGCATCGCAGGGAATCATATGAGTGAGTTGCTGAGTAATTTGCAGCATTTTTCTTCTTGCCATCAGGTGGTCTTCTCGTTTCGCTGAACCCGACGAACTGTCACCGTACCTCGAGAGCAATGCGAAGAGAAGGTGTCCGTGGTCGGAAGAGACAGATACCCAAAGCATTCCGTCGACCTCCGACTTCAACCTTGAAGCTATCCGTGAAAGATTATCAAAGTTCTCGCCAGCAACGGGAACACTTTCGGTATGAGAACCGACGGTTTTTGAGTTTTGACATTTTCTCTACAGAAGGGAACCTTCGTCGTGTGCAAGTCGGATCTCTTCAAAGAAGACTGCGCCTTGTGGAGAGTGGACAACATGAACTTGCTGCAGAAATATCCCGCTCGAAGAGACTCTGAAACATGGAACATTACCTACAGAAACAGCTCCACCGTATGTGCTCTTATATTTTTCAGAAAAGGAACTGTTTTCAGTATTCTGGCTGGTGTGATCAGATCTCAGGAGGCTATTTTGTAATCAAAATCCGATATCTGAAACATACTCGAGCCGAGACGATCATCGAGCCGGAGATTCCGCTTGCGGAACTGTTTCCAGCTATCAGCAGCGAGATCCCGGAGACGGGTGGCGGTAGTGTGGAGTCGAAGAATGAAGAAGGACAAGGAGACGAGTTCCCTGGAAAAGATCCACAACGAGCACTTCTTGGCACCTTCATCCAGGCTCTTCTCAATCACGCCCTCACACTCAACTTCTTGCAAGGCATCAAGGAGAAGAACGGTACTGAATTGGCTTCTTTTTCTCATTGATTGTGATTCCAGACTGGAGTTATCTCCGAGCTCTGGCCGATGTGGATAAGACGAACAGCGAGTGCCTTGAAAGACTTCGGGAGCGAGTGAAATGGACCGAAAGATTCGAGGAATTACTCTCCATGTACACGACCATTGCAACCGATGGCGCTGATGAGTTCGAAGTTCCATGCCAGGTTCCTTTCATTCAAGTTCTGCAAAGTTCCGTCTCAGGCATGTGGAAGTCGTGACGCAGAGAAGGTGGTTCAACTATTTATGCATGAGCGATACAATAGCGGGACTCTTGCGGCTGAACCTCTGAAACCTGATGAGGAGGCTCCACTACCAGCACACGTAAGCAGAATTTGCACTTGCTGAAAGAAAACTTATTCAGGATTTCATTGTCTGCACGAACTGCTGCAAACTTGCTCTCCTCTATCACCGTGCATTTCACATGAAACTGTCCCTGTTCCGGAAATGCGAAGATGAGGTCTGACTCCCTCGTCTCATAAAAATCAACAACGGCTTTGCAGGTGGAAGAAACGGCGACGGCTAATCCAGAGCTCATCGGAGATCGCCTCATCGAGCAGTGCATGAAACACAAGAGCTGGCTTCTCAAGGTGATTCTCTCAAATCAACAACTTATTCTCTCTATTTATAGGTTTCATCCGAATGCCTCGATGTCTGGCGGCAGTTACAATCCGATTTCTAAGTCCTCTCAGCAACCATTCTTCGGTCTTTCCCCTCGACTCACTCTCATCCTCATCTCATCCAAGGCCTTTCATAAAAGAACAGAGTGGGTCTCCTGTCTATCCCTCGTCTGATTGAAAATTTCTCTGCCCATTGAAGATTCCAACTCCTCAAAAACTCCGATCGGATGCCAAACGAGTAACTGTTCTCTTCTTCTTGTTCTTGTTGTTTCTCTTCTTTCTCCAAAACTCCATCTTCTCCCAGTTCTTGTTCTCCTCCACAATGTTGCCATTTATTTTTACCCACAGCCTTCGACGTTGTCATTTTCTTGTAAAACTCCACCTCCTCCACTCTCCAATGCTCCTTGTACAGTTTCATGATTATACCCTCAGAACAAATGTAGGATATTCCAAAATGCCCGATGCTCCAGGAGATTCTTAGATTTGTTTGAAAAAAAGCCAACCACTTGCTAAGCCTGTTTTGTAGTCACAGTACTAACACCCTCTCCTCCAATTGAAAACACTTTGATTTCATTCTAAACTCTTGCTACACAATTGTTGTTTTGACAAGACGAAACCCTCAGCTACTCTTGGAACTTCACACGGGCTAATTTGTTACCTTTTCTCTCATTCGATTTAAGCAGATTTGCGTATTCAGCTCAACCTCACCGGGACCACTCTTCCTTTCTCTCTCTCTAACCCTTGAAACAAGCACCTTCTCTCTCTTCTCGCTACCCTCGCCTGTAAGCCCAAGATCCTCACTTATCACTTCTGTTTAAAACGCACACTGAATCGAATGTTCCTCTTTTGCCTTGAATGATTCTTCAAAATAAGTTCCCGAAAGCGTGTCGAACGCTTTGTTCTCAAACTCATTTTTTGGCCTCTCTCTCACAGCTCTCATTCGTCCCTTCCTCAGATCTCTATCCATATTACCCTCTCTCTCTCTCTCGTTCCCTCTCTCCCCTCAAGTCTCTGCCGTGTGCTGACTTCTTGACAGTGCTAACAGAAACTGAGATACAAAAAGAAAGAAAGACACTAAAGTTGTCAAGAAATGATAAAAATCAATTAATCCTAGTGGTGATCGATTCAATTCCCTCAGTGGTTCGAAGGTCTTAGAGATTGAAAAAGACGCCAGGAGAGGAGGGGAACACCTTTCAACCCGGTGGCAGCTGGCGCGCTCCTCGCCTCAGGCCCGGCAATTCGAAGGAGAGCGACATAGAACGAGTGCGAATGAGTCTCCAATGAAACCGCCCTTCACACCATCGCACAACCAGCAAATTCCACACTTCTCCTCGTGTTCTTCCTCCTCTTCTTCTTCTTCTTCTGCAGGGTTGTTTTGAGTTGTGTAGGAACTTGCTTTTGCGTGTTCTTCTTAAATTTTTTGAAAGACGTCGTGAAGTCGTGAATGTTATTCAGATCCGGCAAGTGAGGTGGAAGAAATTCTCGACATGATTTCTTTTCTCTTCTCTATTCTTTCCCAGCACGTCAATCGAAGATTCAAGCAATCATTTCTCAACGTATGTCAGTGTGAGAAACACTAGAAACGTGGTAACCTTGACGAATGGAAGCTATTTTTGAGCGAGAGAGGGTCGGGTCCTCCTCCTCCGACCCTAATCCCCGGTTCGAATTTCGCGCCTACCGTAGTGTTGAGGGTCGACCGCGGCCAGTGTGGGGAATGGACGTAACACACGTTGCGCCCGGGGCTCGGCGGGGCGCCCCCCGCTGCTCGCCGCAGCCCAATGGGAAAGCGAAGCGACCAAAACGCGAAACCACAGCCGCCACCAGGGCCGGCTTCCAATTTTAGCCCCCCAAATCCGGACCTCCCCGATTTTTGCCTCGTCACTTTCTTGCGTGTCTTCGAAAGGGGAGAACGGGCGACGACGGCGGCGGCGAAATGGCAGCTCGGTGTGGGCGCCGCGCCGCCGCCGCTGTGCACGTTGTCGATAATGTTCCGCCAGGCGGCCACCACCGCCCGCCCTTCAGCCCCCCTCCTTCCCCCCGCACCCTCACTCATCGTCTTGGTCATTGTGGTGGCCTCTGTCTCGCACCTCATCACATCTCGCCGCTCCTTGCCCACGGCCAAATTCGCACGTGTTCAGGAGAGGGGAGACAGGGGAACACGACGTCGGACGCCGATCCAATCAAGAGTTTTTGTGCCTCGACATTCTCTGTCTGCCTCCTCCTCGTTCTTCTCCTTCTTGTTCTTGTAGTCGACGCCGACTTGACTCATATCCGTTTCCTTCTCTCTCGCTCCTCTACTCTCATCGTGTTCGTCGATCTATTATTGAAGAGACTTTTGCTGACTTCCTCCTTGCTTGAACTTCGCACGCTCTTTAGGCTATTTCAAGGAAGACGTTTTAGCTTGAGCGTGAGGCTCAAATTTTCGCTGCTTAGCACGTCATTCTCATTTCGCACTCGATCGCGCCGTAATTATTGGCTGCCTGTTGACACTTGAAGGCCCCCCTCTTGCAGAGCGATCGAGCGACGAACTTGGACGGTGAGGCGGAAGGAAGAGGAGAAGAAGAAATAGTTTCGACACAGTCGGGAGAGGCGTGAGAGGAGCGGGTGCTAGAGCAATGGCGGCCGACGCGAGCGGCGAGGCGAGTGGTTCGGCGCTCGTCGCCGCTGCCGCCGAGCACGAAGACGCGCAACCGTCGACGAACGACGCCGCCACCGGCACCAGTCCGGCTGCTGCCGGCTCTCAAGAGCCTGGCAACTCCTATTTGGGTGAGTTCCTTCGAGAACAATTCATTGAATTCTCCTTGCAGAGGGCCAGTCGAAGGAGAAAGACTGTCACAGCGTCGTGAAGAGTTCGGCGTTGGCCGGCGAGTTACGGGGAAATCTCTGCACCAAGCATCAAAGGGCCTCCCTTAGGTAAGCGTTCAGCTGGAAAAGTTTAACCAGCAAGCTCTGCAGATCCAAATGCCGAGTTTCGGTCGGATGTCAAACTGAGGAGGGCGGCGGCACCTGGCGAGCCAGCACCTCCAGTGAGTTCGAGCTAATTTTGAAACGCCTCCGTCAGAACAATTGCCTCTATAATATCGGAGAGAGACGAAAATAATTGGCTTGAAAATGTTTCCATACGACTTCGTGTCTGTTGCGTTTAGCAGAATTGCAAAGGCTTAGTGAAGGCATAGAGGGAAGGCATTGAGTCGAAAGAACTTCAAATGAGCGATTAAGAAAAGTGAACCGACTACCCGGCGTGTTGCTTTTCCTGTCTTCATGCTCATCCATGTAGTCTTTGCAAAACATTTTGTGGTCTAAATCTCTTTCCAAAACTTCATCTTCAAGCTTTCTTTTGAAACCCCATGGCACCCAATTTAAATCAAAATTTCAGGTGGGACACCGCTGGATCCAAGTCCTTCGCCGAGCAGTCCAATCGTGAGCGAGGGCACCCTCAAGCTCATCATCGCCGACTTTCGGAACATGGGTGACACGGTTCGAGGGCCTTGTCAGCTCATTCAGGGCATCAACTGGTGAGTGTCCCTTCTCAACGATAAAACTCTTTTCTAGGAGGATCATGGTGATGCCGCGACAGCATGTCGTACAAAAGAAGGGCACCCAGAAGTGTCTCGGCTTCTTCTTGCAATGCTGCCCCGACTCTTATTCCGAGTATGAACCTTCTCAGTCCTCTTGAGTATTCTCTAGTGTGTTTTGAAAATCTCCCCTTCAATTGATTACTGGAAATGTTTACAGCGCCTGGTCTTGTCAAGCGACGGCCGAGTTGAGGTTGTTGTCGCAGAAGGCGAGCATTCCCAACTTCACCCGAAAGACAAATCACGTCTACACGGCAAAGGAGAACGATTGGGGATACTCTTGTTTCATGACTTGGACGGTGAGTCTTGAGTTCAAGAAGAAGGCTGAAATGCGTTTCAGGACATCCTTGACGTGAATCAGGGCTACATCCTCGATGATCGGGTGATCCTTGAGGTTACTGTCAAAGCAGAGCCACCAAAGAATATACTGTAAGTCTCTTAGAACGTAGTTTATTTCAACGTTTTGCAGTAGCTATGATGAGTTCCGGAAGCAGATCCAGAGCTGGTATGACCTGGCGGATATGCAATTTCGGCGGAATATGATCGACTTGGCCATCGAGGCCAATGCTCAGGCGTTGAAGTTCTGCAAGGATCGAGACGACGTCTGCAAGGCGCAACTCGAACAACAAAAAGAGTTCCTCATTATGCAGAAACTCGCTCAGAGCATCAAACGCATCGAGCAAGGTGAGGGTCTGAAGAAAAGAAAAGAATATTTGTAGCTCCTGCAAGTCCATTGGTGGATGACAATCAGTCGCAGACTCAAGCCTTGAAAATGGCCTTGACTGCACAGAAGACGACCGTGGCGGCAAAGAACGGAACCAAGACGACGACGACGAAGAGTCGAGTCAAAGCAAGAACCACGGTCTCGCCCTCGAAGCAGAAGGCCGCCATCAACGAGCCCGTGGAGACGGCGACAGCTGAAGCCGTCCAACAGGACAAGGAGGATGACAGCCAAGATGGAGATTCCAACAACAAGCTCAATGGGCATTTCAACCAAATGTACGATCGCTCACAACGTCAAATTCTACCGACGGCATGGCGCAACTTTCGAATTCGCCGCGAGCTCTTCTGTCGGATGGTGCAAGAAATTGAGAATATGCTCCTGCAAAGCAATCTCTCGGAGAGTGTCGACACTCGCGAGGCCTTCATCCAACGTTATGTGAATGACAAGGTCCGCGAAGTCCAACTCACGGACAACTTCGATGTGCATCTGGACAAGGAGCGCTTTGAGGACATCACATACGTAAGTGGAGAATGTGAACTCGTTGAACTCTGAGAGATTCCAGGAAGCGTGTCGCGTTTACGACGATACAGCTATGCGAATGGATATCCTGAAAGAGACAGAGATGACTGTGAGGGACTTCATGAGACGGAAGCCGTGGGAGAAACGGGCAAAGAGTGAAGAAGTCGACGAGACGGAATTGGAGAAATACGACTTGGCGTTGCTCTTTGAGGAGGGCAAGGTGGAGGAACGATTGGCGATTATCGATCAGCATCTTCACTACGCTGAATCTTTTGCCCGCTTCCACATCGTTTGGGTAGGCGACTTCAGTCTTTGGGCAAACAATGTTCTCTTGCAGCTCATCTCAGCTCGATTCTTTGCCGAGTCACAGGCTGAATGCGAGGAGAGGAAGGAGATGGAAGACACGCCGAGTTCCGACGAGACAGAACAGGAATGCGATGTCTGCATTCAGGAACGCTTCGAGCAAATGTCCATCACCTCGGAGTTCGTCGACGGCGCCGCGCAGACCGACGCCGTCGGCTCGCCGGTGCCGACGTTGAAGGAGCCCTCTTCACCAATTCACTCGGTCGTCGCGCCAACGAAGCCGCGACAAATAAAGAAAACCGGAAATCGAGTGCCGATTCTCATGCGAGTGAGTACAGTTCTTCTTCCCGCCTTCTCCTTCCATCCTCGAGCGAAACAATTTATGGCCTCTAATTAATCTCGCCATTTTGCAGCAGCCGCGTTCGACGCCCGTCGAGGACGCCAAGTCGATGGAAGAGATTCCCGACTCGCCCGCCTCGCCCTCGCCCCCACAGTCGCCTGTTACCGTCAAGAAGGGCACTCCTCCAGCCAGTGGTCAGCGCAAGATCAAGACGCGTCGCAAGACCGAGACGAAGGACGGCGACGAGGAGTCCGACCTGGCCGCCTCGCAACTCGACCATCTCCACGCTGTGGCGGAGGCGCATCGAGAGGCAAGCCATCACCACGTGCCTTCTATTCCGCACCGTGTACCCATGGAGTACGCGATGCGCTTCTACGGGGACGACGCCGCGAGGAAGGTCCGTGCGAGACTCTTCTCCATCCTTGCGCACGCTTCTGTTTTAATTCTAAGAGGCGTGATTTCATTGACCCAGAAGACTTGAAGCATGATCCCTTTCCTTATGTGTGAAGTAGATTCTCTCTCCTTCGGCCCTCCTCGAAGAGGTGCATGCGCGTGTGCCGATGGGTGCATGGTGTCTCTCCTTTCGATTGTCCAACTCTTTTATGCCTCTTACTGAAAGAGTGCTTTAGTCTCTCGATGAGGAGAACGTCTTCGAGGCCTCTTACGTCGAGCGTTGGTTGAAGGCAAACCTCCGCATGTGCTGGGAGCATATGAAGCGCTATGATGAGAATGCGATGCGAATGCTGCCATTGGGACCGGAAGCCTATAAGGTCGCGGGAGCGGAGCTCCTCGAACAACAGGTATCTTGAAGAGAATTGTCCCTCAAGAGAAAAGGCATCTCTTCAGCTCCAAACTCATCAGACGATGGCTGCATTGAGTGTGATCACGGTCAACTGTGTCAATGCTCGTCGGCTTGTGGAGAAAGTCCTGGACATCGTGCACCTCCTCGAGACTCGAGAGATGAACAAAGAACTCCGAGATGCCATTCGCATCCTCAATGTCTTGGCCGGCTTTCCGCCATACAAGAACGACCATTATGATGTGGCAAGACAACGTGAGTGGCACTGTAAAGTTGAACATACAAGGGAGTTTAGACCTTCTCGAGGAAGAACAAGAGGCTCAGCAGCTTACGTCCGATTCCGACGATAAGGACTACGCCTTCTTCTACTCGGGGGTGAACAAGACATGAAAGAGAAAGAACTCTTCAGGTGCTGGTCCGAGAAGATCATCATGATTACATGCTCATGAAGGAACTTCGTCGTGTGGATCGCGTTCGGAAGTTTGTCGATCTGAACTGCTTCGTCATGCATCCTGAAGATGTCAAGCAGTGCGTTTCTTTTCTACTGAAACACGATAACATACTCTGGTTCACTTTCATTCTTACTTGTTTGCAGGATCATCAAGAACACCTTGGCGATTGAGGACAGCCTGAAGAATGTGAGCGAAGAGATGGACAAGCTGAAGAAGAGCGCCGAGCGATCGAAGCAAGAGCTAAAGCAGACGGACGAGAGACTGCAGAAGGACCTGAAGACCTTGCGAGAACAACTGAAATTGGAACGTGAGAAGAACGAGAAGGTCAACGTGCAGCTCAAGGACCGCAAGGCTGAAATCAAGAAGCTCGAAAAGAAGGCTCGAGAGCTTGCGTAAGTGATCCATGAAGAACTGAGATTAATTGAACTTTGCAGGACTCTGACCACCGAGCACCAGGATCTGCAGGACAAGTTCGACCAGCAGTCGAAGGAGCTCGCTGCTCTCCAGAAACGTTCTGGCGATGACATCAACAGACACAAGAAAGAGATGCAGACACAGCAGGAGGTGCGCAAGAACCTTCAAGGAGAGCTGGTGGCTCGCGACACGGAGATCAATCGTCTTCATGCTGTCCTCGATGAACAGAAGGCGCAGATAAGGAAGCTCGAGCAACAGCAGGCTTCGGTAAGAAACAACCTGGTCGTTCATATTTCTTTAGGACCGAAAGAGTGCCAACGCCAACGTCAGCGCTGCATCTGAGAGAGCCAAGAAGGCGGAGATGCTGCTCCTCCAAGAACGTCTCGAAGTCGGCCTTTCGAAGCTTGATCGTGCCCGTGAGGATGCCATCAAGCGAACGAAGGAGTACGACGACGCTCTTAAGAGGTTTGTGCTTCTCCCTCCAGTTGACTCAAAGATTCAGTGGTCGTCGCAATCCGACGGAGATGGAGCAGATCCGCAAGGCTCGCGACGAGTGGCAGGAGAAGATCACCGAAATTGTGGCGCTCATCGGACAGGCGAAGATTGAGTTCGCGGCCCAGATCGACATCGTCCGCAATGGAAAGCATCTGTCGAATCTGCCGAAGCTGAATGTGCCGAAGCCGCCTCCACCAGCGAAGATCTACAAGGTCCCGACGGCGCCCGTTCCACCTCCAGTGCCCATTCAGCCGGTGGCCTCCGTGGCCCCGCTCGCCCCGCAGTCCGTCGCCGCTCCACCTCATATTGTCGAGGCAATGATCGCCAATCGTGTGCAGCCGGTTCAGAGCGTGAGTGACATCGTCAGAGAGAGTGGAATAATTGATTCTATTTTAGAACCCGGGAGTGATCGGGTCGAGGCCAAACCTGCCCGCGCCCATCGGCGCTCATCGTTCAACGAACTCGCCCATCCAGAAGCCAAATTCTCCTATTCGAAACCCGGGCCCCATTGGCTCGAGGCCATCCACGGCTGGGCAGCAGAACTTAGCCAAAACCTCGGCGACTCCGACGACCAATCTTCAGTCGCAAGCCTCACCGGCACAGAACGGCTGGCCTTGGGGCGACTCTCTCACCACAAATACGGATTCCTTCTTGCCCGGTCTTCTGAAGATGTCTTTCGGACCTCTAACGGGAGAATTCGACTCGTCGGATGTGCTCAGCAATCTCCGTGACACCCAGCCTCCTCCTTCGAGCAATCGAGACTATCAACAGCGGGAAGAGCAGCGAGCCCCTCTCTCAAGAGCTCCAGAAATCTCTCGAGCCCCCGGTCCTCCTCAGCAGTCTTCTCTCTCGTCCCTCTCCAGCTCGTCTACGAACAGTTGGATGGACAGTGAGACGACGAACAAGGGCTGGAACTCGATGATGGGTATCGGCAATGGCTTCCTCGCCTCGACGACCGGAGCTTCGTCCTCTTCGTCATCCTCGGCCTCCACCTTCACCTCAATGCCTCCTCCATCGGCGGCACCAACTTACTCCTCCCAGAACTCGTGGCCGGACTACGAACATCAACAACAACAACAGCAGCAGCAGCAACAACAACAACAACAACAACAACAACAACAACGAGCCAGCAGTCGAGCTCCCGAACCTCCTCGGACCTCACAAGCTCAGAATCCGAGTGTGATCATCGTCGAGCGACTGCGAGCCGCCTTCCCCAATCTCACCACGTGAGTCTCTTCTGATGAAAGAGGAACTTCTATTCAGAGACAAAATCGTGGAATTCGCCACGGAGTTCTTCACTCAGAACAAGGTTCAAGTGCGCGAGATGGGCATCGACAATGCTGTGTCCTGTGTGCAGACCTTCATTTGCAGAAAGGTCATTCTTCCTTTCGATACTGAAAGTCTCTTTAGATCGGTATGATGAAGCATCACATTCCTGGTGCGGCACCTGGCTATGCTCTCGTCGGCAGCTCCCTGCTCGAAGAAGCAAGAGCTCCTCAACCACCTCCACAGTCACCTTACTATCATCACACCCACAACAACGGCCTCGACAACCAACGTGGCCACCACGATAAGTGGTCCAATGGAATCTAAGTCTTATGCATCGAGTCGCTATTCCACACTCGCTTTCTCCATCTTTGAAGGCCCGTCGGTCTTGAAATGAAGAACGAAGTCTTTTACCGTATCTACAGTGTGTGTCCGTCCTCCTTCTCCTCCTCCTTCACCGTGTATCATTTCTGTGCATACAAACCCGGCCGTACTTTCCCAAACTTGTTCTTCTTCTCTCCTCTCTCTTCTCCTTGTATGAAGGATACTGTTATTGCTCTATTATATAACACGCTATACATTTCTCTCTCAGAAGACCTTCTTTTAATGGGGAGCCTGCATGCCCCTCGTCTCACCTTTCAGGTGTCTCTGTCTCTGTCTCCTTGGATTGCGTTCAAAAGCTGAGGACATTTTGTTTCTTCACCGCCCGACGCTGCGCCCTCCCCCTCCCCCTCACATCCTCCTGGAAGATGATTCTAATGCGATGAAACACAGTTGAGCCGATTTCTAGTGCTTGTTCCTTGATTAATCTATTATTTTATTTCGAATTCGAGTACGGTGTTTGACTTCTTCGTGCTGCATCCCGCGCCTCCTCTCTCTGTAGCTTCTTGGCTTCCCTTTCTTCAGCCTCCTCACACACTGCATCCCTCGAAATCTCTCTCCCTCTCTACATTGAGACATACAATGTGTCTTCACACAAGAACAATCGCGTGCCCTCCTTCTTTTCCTAGAACAGATGATTTCTATAGAGCTGTACTATGAATTTTGTGTTGTTTTGTTTCTATACTCTGTTTATTCTTCTTTTGATTATCACAAAGAGAGAAGCTTACTAGTATGTATGAGTCGGCTACTTCTCACACACTCCCAGAACCAGAAGTCCTGTACGTAAAACATTGAGAACTTAGAAGAAGAGAGGGAAAGCCTTTCATGCTCACACCCCCTGTGTCTAGTTTGAATGGAATCCTGATTCCGTCGCGCTTCCACTGTCCTCTTACTCCCTCAATCCACTTCTGTAGAAGTTTAACGCGTTGTTGAAAGATGGAAAAACACATAATCCACGTGTGTGTGTGTTTTTGGGGTCGTCCCGGTGCATAGCGGTGTCGTCCCCTTCACACTCCGCCCCTCCTCCTCCTCCTCCTCCTCCTCGTATGTCTCCTTCTCTTGAAGATTGAACTCCTCCTCTTCCTCCTCCATAGTCTCACGACGCGCACGTCGAGCCACCCCCCACCGAAACTCTCTCTAAAATGTCTCTCTCACTCTCTCTGACGAAACTCTCTGGACGGTAGCGCCGCGATGCCTCGAAGACGTCGCCGAGCGCCCTCCATAGCGCCCTCTTCGTTGCGAACAGAATAAACTTTCTGGGAATGCAGTCAAGCTTGAATAGACACAAGAGGAAGGGAAAGAAGACAAGGCGAAAGAGGGGGACACAGCATCGATCGTCGATCATGCAAAGCTCTTTCAGTCGCGGCCAGTGGAGAGAAGGCCAATGCACGGGGACGAGGAGGGAGGCATTCCTCGCGTCGCATCTAGCCTCTCCCTTCGTCTCCCTTCCCCCGAAGCCTCTCGCCGCCTCGTTCATTCACGTCGCGCAGACCCCTCGTTCAAGAGGTCCAACCACCCCTCGCGACAAGCGATCTCTGAAAACGACGGCTGTCTCGGTCAAGACGTGTTTTCTTTGGCGAACGGCTGGCGTGGGAAGGTCTTTTGAGGTCACGTTAACTCCGTGAGAGCCCCGATTTTTTGAATACAAAACATTTCCCGGAAGTCTCGAAGTAGTTGAAGGAAGACGGGCTGAAATCGGTAGCGTGCATGGCGTTGACTCGAAGGCGCATTCGGGTGCTGGCGCGAATTGCAGTCTACGGTGGCGGGGCGCGCTCCAATATTCGCCCTCTCGGCCCCCGTCGTCTCGCGGTTTCTCGTCGCTGCTGCTCGATGATTTCCAACGGGCGTCCTCGTCGCACACTTCCCCTCTGCCACACTCGATTCGCCTTCCTTCTCCGCACTTCTTTCCCACCCCCAAACAGTTCACAGCTCACGCCTTAAAGAAATTACACTCTTTCGCACGTCCGATTTTCCACTTTCCGGCCCCGTTCTTCAAAAATCGTTGCGCGAAACTTTTTGTTGTCGTTTTTTTCGCTTCGTTTCTGATGTTTCTCGTAGAATCTTGCTCGCTTTTGGTATTTCGATGCGTTTTCACCCCTACGAGCCGGCCGGGAATTGAATCTTTTGTCGGTGTGGCGCGTCAGCACGCCGCCTTTTCTCGTGCATACAATGAATCATACGCGCGTTGTTGTGTTCGCTTTCGATCGTGGTTGATGCGAGCGCTTTTTGCAGCTGGAGCCGGGACGCCTCATACATCGATGAGCGTCCACCAGGTGATCACCGGCGCGTTGAATCGCGGTGAGAACGTCTTCGCCGTCGGTAGCGTCGAAGGCATCAACTTCACGGTAGCGTTTTTCACCTCTTTTTGTTTTGTCTTTTGGGTCTTTCTGAATCTGAACATTTGCTTTCAGGTATGCGCCGTTGGTTCGGACGTGGTGATCTTGTCGCCGACGTTCGAGCGCGTCCAGGTGATCCCCGGCAGCAACCATGAAAAGGAAGAGATCGTCGGCAGCGTGAGTTGCTGCGCCGACTCCGGCAAGGTCCGCTTTTCTTTTCTAGAATTCTTTGTTTTCACTCTTATCTTATGCTCATTAGTGAAGTTTCAGATTGCCGCCACATACGGGCATGTAGTGCGGATCTTTGAGCCGACGCATCACACGGGCGAAAAGTCAAAACACGTTCGTCGCTTTGTATTTCTTTCACGCTGTCGTCGATTTCAGAGACTCGACTATCGATGGTTCGAGACTCAGTCGATCACAGCAGATGGGCCGGTCTCATCCGTTCTGTGGAATCTCGAGGGTCTTCGACTTCTACTCGTCACCGGAAATCATCTTCTACTATATCAACATCGATCGCTGAACTCGAGTTTGCCGCTGTCGTCAGAAGCTGCCGGATCCGTCATGTTCTGCATCGCCGAGGAGGTACATCTTTTGTCTTCGAGAAGTGTCCGAAATTTGGCTTGTTGACAATGGCGATGCAGCGAGAAACGTGACTTCCTGATAATTGCAAGGAAGAACAACGCGCACACATCTTTATCGCGCCCTTTTCCCTTCTTGTTATGACCCGCTTCCGAATTGAACCATTCCGAAAGCAATGAACAAGAGAGGGACTATTTCAGGATCATCACGAGACGAGTAGCGGGGATCATACATGGGACGTCGTCTGGAGAATGGAGCTGTCGAATCCGCCGAAGTTCGTCAAGTTCTCGCCTGATGGATCATTGCTGGCAACTGCGGGAGATAACGATCGATGTGTCAAGATCTGGCATCAAGATGCAGGTACGCGGAGAAGTTTTGGCCTTATGATGTGCTTATTGTTAGATGTGCCAGACGGATCAGCGCTCGCGTTCAACTACGTCTCTTTGCTTCATCCAGTCGGAGTTCTTGGCTTCGAGTGGAGGAAAACGGGACGGTATATGCCGAGGTTTGGGAGCTTTCTTTTTCATAATGATAACATGTTACAGAAAGTGCATTCAAAACGTGCTTTTAACGTGGTGTCAAGACAACACAGCGCGAGTCTGGAAGGAGACGCCGCCGGCAGATCAACTCCTCATCGACATCAGCGGGGAGGGAGGCGAGGTGCCGCCGTCGGATCGTGCCGGACACAAGAAGTCTTTCGTCCAGAAGCACTTCAAAGTCAAAAGAACACGCAATAAGATCATGTCAAAGTTGAAGAACCTCATGTAAGCGTTTCACTTTCTCAAATACGGTTTAGACCCGAGAAGAAGCGGCGCGTGGAAGATAGCGCTCTCGGGTTGAGAGCTCAGTTCACGAAGACTCCTTCCTACTCGGAGTTCTCCGCGATGTTCGGCTGCGCCCACATCGTGCAGTTCAACCTCGCCGCCTCCATCAACGCCGAGAACGGTCCGCTTGAGCCAGAACCAAAGAAGAACGAGATGATAGACTGCCTTCTTGTGCCCTCACTTGAGAACGGCTCCCGCATCCAGCAGCCCTTCACCGTTCATTGGCTCAACAACAAGGAACTCCTCTTCAGCATCGGTGCCGAGAAGCTTCTCGCTGAGGCGCTCATCAACGAGAGCCAGATGCAGGCCGGCGAATCCTTCAAAAGTGAGTTTTTCTACGGTTATTAGGAGTTCGAGATTTAGAAAGCCCAGAAGGAAGTTCTGAAGGTGACGACGAGCATGAAGGAAGTAGTTCACCGCCACCGCAGACCTCGGCCGATCCCTCGACCACGCATCCGACCTCCTCAATATGTTCGGACGCGCCGTCGGCGAAGGACATCCTGGATGTGAAGCTGGAGATGCTCCTACGACAGTGGACCAAGTCGACCGACATCCTCTTCGCCGTTCATCCAGTGGATGGAAGTCTACTCACATGGTTGGCATTTACTTTTTTGACACAATATTCCTCGTGTTTAGGACGATTGAATGGCTAGACGACCTGAATCGGCAGCCGAATGTGAGCTTCACGTCGCGGCTACCGAATGCCTTCCCGCTCACGGACGCCTCTTGCCTACAGGCGAATCTGTGCACGTTCAACCCACACGATCCAGTCTACGTTGAAGTTCTCCAGCGGCACAGCGCCCACACATCGCAGTCGACGGCAGGTGCGTGGCGGAAGTTTTCGTTTGCGCGCTTTTTAATCGATGGTCGACGATCTCTTTCGCTTTGTCCCAACTCATTTTACGTGCGCTAAGCGAAAAGAACTAGTTGTATGACGGTGTTTTGTTGCACTTGGATGGACTGAAGGAACAAATTGTTTCGGAAATCAAAAGATCACAAAGTTGATACAAATGTTTCAGTTGCCGAAAGAATGTTGGAGCGACGGAAGACGAACACGGTCTTCTTGCTGACAAGTCATGAGAACGGATCTTTGAATCTCTGGCATCTGAGCATGGACGAGGTGTCGAACTTCACCACCATCCTCAACATCACACATCGTTCTCGGATGTGCGGACATCGCTTCCAGATCTCAAAGGTGACTCTATCGCATTGTTCATTAACCTTCGACCAGGTCGTGGCGCACCCGGTGCTGCCTCTTCTACTCACGACGTCACAGTTCTCACCGCAGGATCCGGTTCGAATCGAAGACGATGGCTGCTTGTCGGAAGTCATTTTGTGGAAGATCGACGCAATCGGACCGCTGTGCAAAAGCGGCGGAGTTCGAGAACTCTCACGGATTACGAGTCCTTCGCCGATCTCTTTCGCCAATGTTGCCTGGATTCCAGCAATCTTGCCAAGGTTCGATTTTCTTCTCTCTCTCTGAAGTAGATGTTTTTAGTTGTACTCTGGGAACGGTGTGCAATTCACCTTCGTCATGCTTTGTGGCGAGCGACGGTCGCAGTCTTGTCATCTACCAAGCCGTCGTCGACGCACGCGGTCTTCTTGCCGAAATCTACAATGCTCGTCGTTCCACATCGCCGACTTCATTCCAAGAAGAGTGAGTCGCTAGTGAATAAGTAGAATTTGATAGTTTTAGCTACTTGGACGCTTCACCTGCTCGAAAATCCGTCGTCGTTGATACGTTTAATGTGATCTCAACTCAAAGCACTGCAAAGCCTGGCTGCGTGTTGCTGGTCGGGAAGATTGGCGATGCCTTGCCCGAAGGCGGCACGACGCTGCTCCTCCATGTCTTCAACGAAGGTCTCATCTGCGAAAGCTCGGGTCGCCTCTCGCCGACGATCGATCGCGAATTCGCCTTCTCGGATAAGTACTTTGCTGTTGCCATCGAAAGAACCGAATCCGGCGATAGGTTCGTGGTGTTTTTTCTTTGAGAGACTTTGAGGTTTAGGTTCATTATGTATTCGCTTGGGCTATCATCACAGCTCCCCTTGCCGTTGCCGAATTACGGGTCGGATCAAGAGAATCACGACAGCGAATACGCCCGACCAGCAAGTCCAATAACGCCTTCGGCGGCTAAGCTTTCGTTGACCAGCGAAGCCGTTTGTGATCAGCTAGTGCCTCTGCCGCCCGGAGTTAGAGTATGTTTTTATTTTCGTCGATTTCATTCTTTCTTTCGTAGGTGGTGTCGGCAGTGCCAGTGGCCGGACATGTGCCATCGGCGAGTCTCTATCCTGCTTGCAAGGCGCCTTACGTTCTGGCCACTTCATGCTCCGATGATGTCATCCGATTCTGGCGATGTGTGGAGGCCGTCGACGGCTTCGTCTGGCAAGAGTGGAAGATGATCAGCGATTCTCTCGACTCTTCACTCGAAGTCGATGGTTTCTGGCCTTTTTATTTCTCAACTTTTTTGCTTTGCAGGTCTCATCTACAGTGTTTCGGCTGCACATAGCGGACGCTTTGCTTGTGCTTATGACAGCAGCGTGCCTCGAGACGGTCGACCAACTTTGACGACTCAAGCGTCGCAAGTTGAAGTGAGCGTCTTCGAGTGCGAGTCGTCGGGCGGAGTCGAATGGCTCCGAGAAGACACACTGCGTGTAAGTCACATCGAATTGAGGTGAGAGTTTCATCTTTCTTGTTGAGACAGTGAATCTAGGTTGCCGAAGATTGAGGACTTCAAGTGTGCAGAGTTGCGCTCGCCCGTGGAAGACATTGTCGCAGACGTGAACCGACAGCCGACGCAACGTAATGGCACGTTGCTCACCAGAATATCTTCAAAGCCGAACATTGGTAAGCATTTTGTAATATTTTATCTTCATCAAAACATTTTGTTCCAACAAATGGATGCTCACTGGTGTCTATATCGTCTGCGCGTGTGAAAGTTCAAATCATGCCCACTGAATGTGCTGACGACCCGCACTATGCATGCCTTTTGAATAGCCCCTTTGTGTGAATGTCTAAGTCCAGTCCATGAATGTCGATGATCGAAAATCAATGTGAAACTCAAAAAATAACCCGCAAGATAGTGTGGAAGTGTGACTATCGTTGTACACACAGGGTTGTCCTCTGCGGGTGTCAACGGTGGAGGAGGAAACAACGGTAACGGTGGTGGTGCGACGAACAACTTCGTCGCCGACCACCTCCGACGAGCCGTCGACACGCATGCTCTTCGCGCGCAGTCAGCGTTCGCGAGCTGTGAGTCCTGCTGCACATAACACCCAGGGCTCACACACTATCATCTCTATCTTTCTCTTGAGCTAAAGAATTCATGGGTTTGGAGACCTGTGCATGCACGTTTTCCTCACTGACTCTTGTGAAGTAACTGACGAAATCATCCAGCAGCTTATTATCAAGAGGCATCAGTTCTTCAATAAATGATTGACTTTCAGATCAAATGCGAGACATGGTCAGTCTGGATTGGGTCTCGGCCGAAGACGGTTCTCACGTGTTGACTGTTGGAGTCGCTGCGAACATCTACCTCTACACTCAAGTCTCTCAAGATACCGCCCAGCAGAATGTGACCATCATGAAGGAGACGGAGAGTCATCTGAGGCGACCCTCATTGCGCAAGGCATCGTCTTTAGTGGCACCAGAGGCGGCGAATCGCTTGGTAAGATAAATTGTGTTATTGTTGGATGAAAAATGGGGTGCTTGCCTATCACGTCTACTGTGATCTAAAACGAAGCGGTTCAAAAACGAAGTGCCTCATGCTGGAATCGAACCAGCGACCTTCTGTTTACTAGACAGACGCTCTGCCACTGAGCCAATGAGGCGGTGGTGCGGCCTCAGTAGAGCTGCTCTTTGAGTGCAGGCGCCTTTTGAGACCATTCGCGTTGATCCCAAACGCGTGATGGGCTAGAACGAGTTCGCTTTTTCGACAAGCTTACGACTAGACATCTGCCACTTCTAAATCCTTACTATATATAATCCGCTACGTCTGTGTGCGTGTACACGAGTTTTCAAGGTTTTCGTCTGTAAGTCGCGAAAG
>JAQIXL010000865.1:0-23692 GCA_034700245.1 Poikilolaimus oxycercus
CGTAACGGATGACGCAGAGTGACGCGCGTCACTCTGTAACGGATGACGCGTGTACGGCGCGTCCAGGCACGGCTGTAGAAGAAGAGAAAGAGGAAAATGGTATAGATGCAGCTGTCTTACCCCTAGAGCCCCCTTCCCCTACCCTTTCATATTCTTGTTGAGAATTTGTGGAATGGGCTTGAAGACATGAATAGATAACTTTTGCTTCCGGTGTGTTGCGGCTTAACAGAAATTCGACAAGAGTTTCAACCTTGATGTTGCTGAAAGCTCTATGGCCTGCTTGTTCACGGTGATTGACGACGTCTTATTTCGGTTAGATCTTGTTTGCGTAGTTTTGTATATCGTGAAACAAACTCGATAAAATCGCAACATCCAATTCCCCCGTGCTTCAAACAACATCTACAGATAAAGACGTCGATGAAGCGAAGTGAGCTTTAAAATCGGGAGCGCGATCACTTTGTGTTCATTTTTTTCTCTTCGTCGTCTTATGTTTCAATGCCAGATTTAGTTTTGATTCTAAACGATGAAATCACTACTCCAGTTCGTCGTCGTTTTGACTTTTGTTGCAACAACGACAGCTCAGGCTCCAGCGTGCCCCGACGGAGACTTGAAGAGCTGTCCCGCTGCCACCCCGCCCTATGAGTACTGCAAGTGCGAGGATCCAGTACTGAAGAAGAACTGTGTGTGCAGGCATGAAACCAAGGGCAAGTAAATGTTCATTACAGTCATCGTGTGCGTCAAATAAAAAAAACACCAAAAAATTTTCTTTGACAACAAAGCGCCTTATAGACGAAACGAAGCATTAAGATCGCTAAAGGTCCTCTTGCAAATCGACTCGTAAGCGGTGCAAAAAATGACCACCGCTTCATGAACTGCTGCTACTGCCTGCTGTTCCAAGCAGAGTCGCTGATATTCCGTGAACAGATCTGGGCAACTTGGATCAATAGTTGAAGGACGGCTTAACATACGTTATATTATTATTATTCAGAAGAAGAGCAAAACTCACGTTGAAGACTCGACCACAGCACGAGCCTCAAAAGCCGCAAAGAAAGCAATTAGAAGGAGCAGCACGACCTTCTTGCCAGATGCCATGATCAATACAGAGCAGGTTTGGTGGACTCAACCCTCGTCCTTCTGTTTATAAGACCACCTTGATGGTGCATAAAACAGCCTGAAAAGGATTACTCATTCCCCTTTCTCTTCGACGAAATTGTGTCCACGTGTCATCGTGCTCCGCCAGTCTTGGATCGAACTTACTGCTGTCGTCAACAGGATTTCATCTGTGTCTTGAATCTCGAGAATAGTCTCCGGCTGAAAGCGACGAAGTTCACGGTTGTCGCTCACAAAGAGTCAGAGACTCACCTCTCGGATGAAAGAACACTCTTTATTATGACGTAGAAATCGACGGTTGGCGATTTTTATCCCACCCATTGAGGCGAAGATGTCAGTGGGACTTCAGTCGATAGTCAACACGTGTCGCCATGATCTTCATTTCTTCACAAACTGCCTCTTTCATTGATTCTCCTTAATTTTCCCTCGTTCCATGCCACGTTTCCTTTTAAATGAAACAATTTTCAGCTCAAAACAATGAAGCTCTTCATCCTCCTTCTCTTCGTTGTCGCCGTCGTCGGTGTCCAACCAGTCCAACCATGGCCTAAGTGTCAGAACGGCGACCTTTCCACGTGTCCCTTGGACCCGACTGGCCATAAATACGACGTCTGTGAGTGCAAAGACGCGGCGAAGAAGGACTGCGAGTGCAAGATTCTCGGACGCTATCGTCGTGAAGAAAAAGCATCTCCTGCTTAAGAACTGCATAAACGGCTTTGACAGACTCGTTCATGGCGCTCTGACTTTCTCCCCACACAGCATTCACTGATTTATTTCCATAAAGCTTTTATTCTTAGCAGAGATAGGCTTCGGTGCAAAGGTCCGTGGTGCAGAAAGAAAAGTCATCATCCTTTTTTGACATTGAAGAGATTTATTCGTAGGGAGGGAGGGGATAGAGAGACAACGACAACGACGAGGGCCCGCCGGCCCCTGTGCCAACCTTGTCGCCGTCCTTCACTTTCCTGCTGTCTTTGGTTCACAAACTGAGTGAAGTCGGTTCACTGAATGGTTTTTGAAGAAACCTTCATTATCTTCAGATGTTGTTATTGTTTTTGTTGCATTCAATTCGCACGTGTGAGCTGTGTCTGTCGTCGAACATCAACGTCAAATGACGACACATGATCTGGAAGGAGTGACAGCTCCTGTGAAGGCCTTGTCTCTTGTTCCGGGGGACACCACGGACAGAGGCTCTGAGGGAAAGGCCGCAGCGCTTCCGGGAGAGGGTGGTGCAGCTGGAGAAACAGTCAAAGAGACTATAAAAGCTCCAGGAACGACGACTCGACATCGTCCCTTGCTTCCAACTTCTCTCAGAGTTCCTTTCGGTCAAGAATGTTCTTCTTCATTATTCTACCAGCCGTGCCCCCGCCTCCGGCGGGGTCCCGGCTGGCTGGGGGGCTTCGCCCCCCAGCCCCCCCCCCTTCCTCTACAACAAAACGCCCGTGTCCGCCTCCGGCGGACACCCCCTTCAACGACCTTCGCCTCTTCTCCCTCAAACTGCCTCGCCCCTCTCCTCTCGCCCATCGACCACTGGCGCTGGATGGAATACGGCGTCGGCCCTCTCCTCCCTCCCCTCTAACGCTGAAGCTGCATAGAATACTGCTTCGCCCCTCTCTTCCCTCCCCTCGACCACGGGAGCTGCATTGGATACGGCCTCGGCCCTATCCTTCCTCTCCTCGAACACTGGAGCTGCCTAGCATACGGCCTCGGCCCTCTCCTCCCTCCCCTTGAACTGGAGCTGCATAGATCAAATTTTGCTTCCTTGACCTACCCAACTCTCTACGTCAAACTCCTGGCCGACCTCCTGCTTAAAGCCTTCCCTCCGCTTCTGCAAATGCATAGAAAGTTTCCAGAAGCATTCCCCCTTGATTATTAAATCGGGCAAAAGACCGTAGGAGCGAAGGGAGTTGAACCCGAGATCCCGGTCGTCAAAGTCTAGCTCACTAACCACTCGGCCACTTTAACCCATGCCGCCGCTTGAACCCCAAGCGTGACACACGACGTCACGGTCGCCGTTTATTATATGTAAGGATGGAACTAGACACTCCCCCTAGTTGGCATCCATTCGCTTCTGAATGCCCCAAGAAAGCTGTGAGGTTGTGCTCAACGAAATCCTCGTTCGTCTCTGCCATAGCTCGCCTTCCAACGCAGAGTAATGAAAACAATGGCTGAGAATCTGTCAGACGGAACCTTACCGACTGTGAAAGCTGTAGCGTATGCACAACCGTTGAGCTGAAAAGTACTCCTCGATTACTTGAATGTGGAGTATTGTATCAGCGCAAATCCAGTTTGAGTTGCTAGAAGTTACAATAGCATGGTACAACCAACCACAGTGCGTTCGACAGACAAATTGAACGAACAATTCGGTTGTTGAATTCAGACGAGCTTGAAACCGTCAAACGCACTGAAAACAAAGGCCTTCTTTCTCTCGCGTCATAGTTCTCTGGAACAGAGCCTTCTTTTTGATTTTCGTTGCAGGTGTCCCTTTGTGTTTGTCGTCTAGTTGATTCAAGTGCCTGCGAAACGGACCACTACGAGGATACTGTTTGGCAGCTCGTGGAAGAAGTTTGAGTAGTGGTCGATCGACTGAGAGCAATCAGAAAAAAGCATGCCAACAACCGCCGTGGACTGCACGGTTTCATGAAGGGGACATCTTCCGGAGATGATTCGAGGGCCAGTGTGTAGTGGATCTATTCATTGCACTTACAATTAGACGAAAGGTCTGCGTCTCGCGACGCAGCTAAACGCAGCCATTCCGGATTCTGAGCAATCGTCAGTTTCACCTAAAGGGTAACACAGCGGTTTCATCTGAAATGCATGCTCTGCTCGGAACAGTCACGGTCAATAGAAGAAGGAATGGAAGACTGTCGTTCAAGAAAGTCGACCCTTTTAGCATCCCTTTACAAACATGAAGTTCCGGGAGTTGAGTTGCAGTGCTGACTCTGTCTGAGAAAAACGATGTGGTTTTCCAGCAAACCAATAAGCAACATCGAGAAGCAACGTCGAGACATCGATCCTGGCACATCACAGCATTTGGCGCCTTAGAAGCAAACAATGTCAACATCCCCGGTGCGACTGCGCGGTTTCATGCAAGAAGCAACCTTCGGGAATGATCCATACAACGGTGTATTGTGGGATGTTCGGCAAACAATTTGGTTAGAGCAAAGCTCCGACATTTCTGCAACGACTCGTCAATTTCACCTATGTGGTAAGTTCTGCTCTTTTGTGTGCGATTTATTAAGACTACGTTGAGTTGCTCTCTAATCCAGCTTCAATGTCGTTTTCTGGGACTCCTTTTCCACCTTGAGGCATGCAAGGTTCTCTGTCCACAACAGACAATAGAAATTGAACGGGATCGCACTCATTGCAAAACTTTTTCTGTTCGTTAACGTTGCGCCTTTAACGTCGCCGTTTCTCTCAGAGCACAAAGGCTGATGCAAAACTCATAATCAGTAAAGATGTCCCGGCTCATCTTTCAAGTGATTCCAAATAGCCAATGATAACAAGTTGCCTTCCTGGTTTCTGAAGTTCTGTTCCCTCTTGCTTGTTTCAGTTCCCAAAAGAGCGCTCAGATATTATGAGCAATGAGCGCGCTTTGCAGGTTCGCACGCAGATTCGTTGGTGAGGATGCCGAATTGAGCCTGCTCGTTTGCTTCCTGAACAACTGTACGTCGCCTGTGTCGTCTTCAAAAGTTAGCCCTCCGAGAGAGAGAGTTTCTCTCGGAGGGCTAACTTTGGAACAAAACTCTAAATCAGTCTTTATCTTCAAGATCTCTTCAGGACAGTCTGAGACGCACGACGAACATCGCTCGAAATTTCAAACAATTGTGAAGCTCGCAATGCGAACTGCAATGCACGCGTCAGTATGTGACGGCACGCCATCATCTTTACTGATGCACCTCTAGAATTGCCATCACTCTGCCACCGGCTTTTACTTCCTGTCACCATCGAGGACGATTTCGAAAAGAAGTGGGCAAGCTGTCGTTCGAGAAGACCAAAGGTCAATTTATCTAAGCTCGACGTGCCTTCAGCTTCAGAATATCTTATGAAGTACTGAATCTTCCAATAGAAAGCTTTTTTCCTGTCGCTCTGGCCCCAACAAGAGCTTCCACTGGCAAATTTGTTGAATGCTTCAAAAGATGACTTGACGGTTTCCCGATGAGGGCAAACTCTCTCATAGTGCTTGCTCGTCGATCGCGCCAGGTGAGACACGTGAAAATGTATAAAAAGTGTTGGTTTCGTGTTGCTTGATCGGTTTGTTGATAAGACGACGTTTCTTCTCTTGTATACAAGGAATCGAGGCGACATCGCTCAACTTCGTGTCAATGTTGCATAGAAGAAGGCGATTTGCAGCCAGGAACAAGGTCGTGATTGCTGGGCTTGGCATGACCCATGAGTTACAAGTCCGCTGAAGCCGTTGTCTTCATATATCGCAAAACAGGCGAAAGGTCCGAGTGAGTCAACATCTGAAACGAATTTGGTTGTGGTATCTCTCGGTTGTGCAGGCGCGGCAGCTTTTACAGTCGTTGAGGTTTCATCTGACGGACAATCTTTTCCCAGCGTTTTCACTATCAGCGTTGGAAGGTGACCTAAGACGCGGACGGGTGAGGATAGTAGAGCGCCGAGAGGCACTGTAAATAGTGTAAAAGACTCTTCCTCTCCACATTCACTCGCGTTTTCGACAAGGACTGAAAGCGGAGCAGTACAATGAATGTCCACAACATCTTGAACGTTCATATGTAACGGTGATGAAACAGAAAAGTGATGCAAAAGATGTTGTGGTAAAGAACGAAAATGTTGTTCGTGTGTACAATATTTATTGAGGGAGTCGGAGCTGGAACATGTTATGGTTCAATCCTTTGCGTATTCGTGAAATATCCGCGGTTTCATCCTGACTTTTTGTCTAAAAGTGGAATATCCCTTCAATCCATGGCCGATGTAACGTGTCGTAATCTGCTTGATCGTGCGGTCTTGAGGCGCCGGCATTTGTGAATTTTCGTTGTGGGACAGTGCTGCTTCGTCACCCGAACAAGTGACTGAGATTGGACTACGGTCAGCGTGTCCTGGCTTTACAAAAATATTTAAAGTTACCCACGTCGTCATCCGCGGTTTCAGTCCCGTTGTTTTCAACAGAGCGTGAGCGCTTCTCAGTTTCTCTGCTACTGCCTTTTTGCAATTGTCCCATGTGAGCCACGGCACAAGCGCTGCTTTCAGCTTCTTCTATACTTCGTATTTACAATACAACACAAATGCCTCTGTGCATAGTTGCGAAAAGATTTGTTTTTTTTTCGTAAAACAACATCAGTATGTGAACGTCACGCCATCGTCTGTAGCCAATTCAATGATTACAAAGTTGATGTTCTCTTGTTGTTCCGACAGAGCATCGTAACATTTAAACTTTCAGCATCTGTCAATATTCTTCCTGTTGCTGCGCGGTTTCACAAATAGAATTATAGCTAGTAATTGTTCGGCCGTTAGTGAATCTCGGGCGCAAGTTGAACGCATTTCAGAACTCTACAACACCCATAAGTTTCACAGACATTAGAAATGTCGTGTCATGGCATCCAGCTGCTAGTCACTCGGTTCACGAACTCACATTGGTATTTATTTATTACAGTCACGTGACATTCTTTTTAGAGAATTCTCGGCCCTTTCATTATGCCTTGCATGGGAAACGAGGGCTTTCAGCATTCAGCACAAAGTAGATCATCGCTCGGACGGAGGCCGTGTGAGAAGCTCCACGGCAGTGGCGTCGAACACCCTTCAATACATTCTCCAACCACATTCTCAACAGAAGCCAAGTCTTGCCAATGGAATTCCGGCCTCAACGCCGATCGTGGAAGACGCGAGACCCGACTCGCTGGCTCTCTCTGCATCCTCTCTGCAGAACCTTTTGAACACCAGGAAATGCACCGTCTTGTGAGCACTACTCTACCATGCACCATCATATTTAGAAAAGTATTTTGACGCAGTTAGTCTCCGTGAGAGATAACTTTGAAATAGCAAACAAATATTCTTTGTCAAGAGTGTTCGCGGTTTCAGTTCTGATGTGTTGCACAAAAAAGAGCGATCCTCGTCGAGGGCCGCTTATTGTTAGTCCAAAAACTTTTCCAATCTTCTTCGTCATGACTCTTTTAATATTCGTTTCTGGGGCTGGCTATGAACACAACGGATTCAGTGAACTTAGAACTTTTGGAACCTTCAAGGCTGAGAATTTCTGTAACAATCGTCAGTCTCACAGAAATTCATTAAGAAGCTCATTGTACAACCAGTGAACACACAGTTTCATTGAAATTCTAAGTTTTGGGTCATATCGAGCTGACAATCCCGGCTTCGTGACCTTTTTTGATGTACACGTTGTCTGCGTCGCCATCAGCTTCTCTGTTCTCTCAGATTACTAAGGTTGAAACAAAACTCTGACTTTTTGCAATTGTATTGATCGCGACAAGATTTGTCTTCAGCTTGACTGGCAAGGGCTTTTCACAGTTTTGCAAGTTACGACAATCCAGGCTTCGTGACCCCACGGTTTCAGCGGACTTGTAATTCTCGGATCATGGCAAGCTCAACAATGCGGCCTTGGAAACCATTATTTCCTTTATCAATACAACGCCAACACAGAGTTGAGCTGCAGTGTCGAGTCTCGACTCTTTGTACAAGAGAAGCAACGTCGCTTCATCAACAAACTGGTCAGGCAACACTTCCAGTTTCTCTTTGCATGCCAAATTTCAAAACATAGCTCAAAACATAGCTTTTCTATAATAGTAATTTGAACCCACCGGTTTCATAATAATTTGAACCCACCGGTATTTTCATGCTGGGTACCAACGCTAATCATACAGCTGTCGCCGGTTTCTCTATCAACGCTCAAGTTTTGCCTTCTTTCAATGTGTTGCGAACTCCACGAGAAGGACTAATGCGTGCGAGCTCGCCCTTGTCCAAACTATTCAATACCCGTGAACATTTTTAACTCGGCGAAATTCACTAGGAATAACTGGAGGCCTTTGGAGATGAAAGCACAAATGCGGTTCACAACCGCCGGTTCACGGTATCATGACTACTGGTCCCATGACTGGTCCAGTAACGGTAGTGGCGGAGATTGACTCATCCTCCGAGCCGAAGGCGAGGAGCTCCGGAATCTTCTCAACCTCTCGAGCCATCCAAACCGTCAAGAACCTCTCGAGACTCCCTGCAAGCGCCACCGACCCCCGAACTCCCAATCTGGACTGGACCCGGAACCGACGTCAGGCGAGCGGAGACGTCTAAAAGAAACAGCAAGAAATGCATCCCAACGCGAGATGAAGGTTTAGGCTTGGCAATCAAAGCGCATTTCGTGTGACAGACTCTTCCTTCTTCCCATTTACTCAATTCCAGCCTCTTGACGAAGGCTGAAAGCAGCAGCGATTCCAAAATGGTTGAGTTGAAATCGCGGTGTTGATGCATTTCAGATTTATGCGGCACTCGGCAGTTTCACAGTGCTTGAAATTTCGCCCGATGGCATCTACGCCGTTATGCATCTCGGTTCTCAAATGCAAATTGAAGGCTGTTTTCCTTTTTTGCCTTGAAATGTTGCCGGATCTTTGATCTTTTGCTTTTGTTCCATACAGCAACACTGCAGCCACTTCGTATTCTTTTCAGACGTCGATTGTCTCTTTCACTCTGTTTGCAAGCTTCTTCTTTGGAATGTGAACACACGGTTTCAGTGGATTTGCACAGTGCTGTCCCCTCGACTCTTTGTCCGAGGAAAACGACGTGGCCTCTTCCAACGAACCACCAAGCAACATTCCGGAGAAAAGAGTCTTGATGTTGTGTAGGAATTGTGTAGTACACATCCTGTGTACAACCTGTCGTTGTACGACTTTTATCTCTGCTCACGTTCGCACCTTCAGCGCTCATGAGTCAGACTTCGGTTTCCCTCCGCTTCGAGCGGTTGCCTTCTTTTCCCCTCTTCCTCGTTGTTTACCTTCTTTGCTATCTTGTTCAAGTAATAAACTTCTAACAAGTATGCGTCGTTGTGTTGGGGACACAACACTTGACATCAATTCTGGCACATCACGTCTTTCGGCGCTATACTAAAGTCCATATGCAACAAGCGCTACCAATCAACTTTCGAAGTGTTCTCATCGTCAACACTGGCACGATGGCTATCTTTCTCTATATATCAATTTTCAAGTTTGTGTTCTGTGAAAGCCTGGAGAACTTCACTTAGGTGAATCATTGTCGGTGGTCATTGTCGGTCGTCGTTATCCAAACCCGTCGAATTCAAACAGTTTTGATGATCCTCAAGTTCCCTTCTTCAGATAAAACCAACAATTGGGAGCAGTGCGAGCTGCTGCTCTGGCAAACTACACCAGAGCTGATGAGAGTAATGGGGTCGCGTCGCAGAAACACCATAAAAAGACTTCCGAAGGCGGTGCAACGAACCTTCCGAGCGAACTACGCCGTGACTTCAGCTGCTCAACACTGGATGTCATGAATTGGCGTTTTCTGTGTGGTCTGTTTCGTCTGTTTTTCGTCTAATACATTCAAGTGCGTAACTGACAACTACGAGGATGCTGTTTGGCAACTCGTGGAAGAAGCTTGAGTGCGTAGTGGCCGATCGTTTGAGAGCAATCAGAAAAGGCATGTCAACAACCGCCGTGGACAGCGCGGTTTCATGAAAGAGACATCACCCGGAGATGATTCGATGGCCAGTGTGTAATGGGTGTCTGGCAGACTATTTATTGCACTTAGACGAAAGATCTGGGTGGGTCTCGCGACGCACCTAAACGCAACCATTCCGGATTCTGAGCAATCGTCAGTTTCACCTAAAGGGTAGCACAGCGGTTTCATCTGACATACATGTTCTCTTCGGAACAGTCGCAGTCAATAGAAGAAGAAATGAAGAAGGTCGTTCGTTCAAGAAAGTCGACCCTTTTAGCCACCCTTTTCCAACTGAAGTCCAGGCATTGAGCTGAGTTGCAGTGCTGTCGCCTCGACTCTGTCTGAGAAAAACGATGTGGTTTTTCCTGTAAACCATCAAGCAACATTCGAGAAACAACGTCGAGACATCGATCCTGACACATCACGGCCTTTGGCGCTTTACTAGTGTCCATTTGCAGTAAGTGCTACCAATCGACTTACCGTGTCGGAGTTCTCAATTTACAATACTTCGATGGGCACGGTAGAGTCGGCGAAGACGACTTCGGAGGTGGAAGAGTCGGCGAGTGACTTGAGAGATTTGATGATTGCTCCATCAACGCCGTAGAGGGCGGTGTAGAGGGCGGTGGCTTCCACCGTGTCGAATGCCTTCTCGAAGTCCACGAACAGCAGATAGAGCTTGGAGAAGTGATCAGCAGGGGAGAAAACGCTTTCCTTCCTTCACAAGGACGAGTAGAATGCAAGAACACATGGGCTCACTAACGCGCACAACCGCCGATGTTCCTTATTTGCTCAGATTGAAACCGTCAACTAACCAAATCACATTGCATTTGCAGCTGGCAAAACGACGCAGTTTCTTTCATACGTAGCTCGAAAAGCCACCGGTTTGTTCAGCTCTTTTTATTGATACGGTGAAAGTGCACAGAGTGGTACAGATAGCAAACTCCAACGACTAACATAAGATACTGTTTCTTTGGCTCATTCTTCACTCTTGTCCTCAAAAAACCCTTTTACTGATAGTACGCGAAAAATGAGCGCCAAAAGAAGCGGTAAAAGTAAACAGCATATTAGTTTCACTTGTACTTTTGCTGAAACGTAGACGAGCCGGGCAAATTTCTCTTGAAATTGTCATGTTCAGATCTTGGACAGAAATCGACGAAAAAAAATTCGGGTTTGAAGCGGAATCATACTCTCATGGGGCAAGGAACCAAACCTCTTACTCAGCTTGTCCCAGCAAAATTCCAGAAATTCTGAAAAACTCTTAGTGGCACTTTTGAGTTTGGAACTTTTGGGCGTTTAGGTGGCGCGCATCAACTCGAATTCCGTCAAACTTGGTGTGCTGGTGTGTCTACGGCTGACGTACACGATCACAGCGAAACCCCCTCAGAAATCGGTGAAAAGAGTGCCAAAGTCGAAAAAGTTCAGTAACTTATTTACACCCCCCAATAGAACCAAAACCCTGCAAATTGCAGAAGACTCTAAATGAATGCAGATATGCACAACTTGAAACAGCGTAGCTCCTCTTTCTGCCTTGAAGAACGGCACAAACAGTCCCTCGACAGGAAAGAACATTCTGTGCCTGGAAATGAAAGCAGCGAAAATAATAAACTGCACCGCACCGGCATCGCTTGAACGCTGCTGAAAATAATTAGCGTGATTTTTGCTTCGTTTGAAACGGCTCTTTCGCAGAAATAATGATTATCTGTTTTTATAAGTGTCCCATGAGTGCTTCAGGTTGCTGTTCTGTGAGACAAATCTTGTATGGGTTCATAGGGAAAGATTTCCGTCTCAATGGCAAAATATGTTCGCATACAGATGGTGCTCTCACGAAGAATCACAATTTGGTATCAAAAACTCAGCTCTGCGATGTGAATGTTTGTTTTACAATATAATCAAGGCTTCAATGAGCAATTGAGAGATTTCAAAGCCACGTATGCATCGAGCGAGTATCAAGTGTACATAGGCAACGGTGAGGTCACCGCCAAAAGAAGTTCAGAAAAACGAATCTGTCCATCAAGGCTGTTGTTTGATTCTGAGACAAAGTGAAACCTCAAATTCTGAGAATAACTTTATAGGATTGTTGTGGAGGAAGCGGCGGCGCATCTTTCAGTCTCGTCAAAGACAATAACTCCAAGAGTTGCCATTTTCAAGCTTTATTCAGCTTTCTCAGTTCTTCAAGGGCATCCTCCATCAAGTTGTTTGCGCTGTTTCTCGGTGAGATGGGCTGGAGAAAGGACAGCGCTTGTGCAGAGGTCGATCTCTAGTCCGTTCTTGCCCACCGAGCCTACAGAACACATGTATAACGCCGCACATTCCTCAAGAAATCTTACCACTGAGGATGTACTCGCTGCCGACGCCCAGACGAACCCCACAAGACTCTGATTCAGCCGGAGTTTGAATCGTGTCAGGCAACTCGAGGAAGCCAATCAGTTCCTGAGAATTTTTACGTTACTTTACTTGGTCAACCTTGTAGGTTTTGATGTGCTGAACGGTGTAGGTCGCCACATGATTGTACTCAGTCTTGCTCAGTACACGAACATGTGAAACTGGAACACGAGAACTATGCCCACACGAGATTCCAATTCCATTCATTCAACACATTTTGATGCGTTCTCAAAGGCAATGGCCCATTAAAAGAGAGAGAGAAATTTGAAGTGCTTGAAACCGCAATTTACGGAATGAGAGCTTTTCAATTTTGAAAAGAGAGTAAGGCAACTCACCCCACTCGGAGCGACAAAGACCGAAGTCGGCCGGGTTGCCCGCACATGAACAGCCTGTGGTTGGATCGACGAAGAGAAGTGAAAGGAGTACGAAGGTTGTGAACTTTGCCATGAACATTGTGTTTGAGCTCCCCAAGAACGAAGAAACAACAGTGAGCAGCCTGGAAAGTATAGCAAATGTGTAAACGCTAAAATGGTCAAATCACAGCTAAAAAAGCTGAAAATGTGCGTGGTTGTTGTGAGCGACAAAGAATGTCTCCTGAATAAGAAGAGCTTTAAATGCATGTTCGGTATTCTTTGTGCGTGTTTCTGTGAAGAATCAGAATTGTCTCTCACGATCAGACCATTACTGATGTCCATTAGGGAGATTGTCTACCGTACAACACACCACGCCTTGTAATGCCGCAAACATTTGAAGATGTAAAAGAAGATGATAACCGATGTTGAAGAATGAATCGTTGATGGACTAAAGGAGCGGAGAATTCGACCTTACTGGGTAAAACGAAATGAACAGTCAAACGTGCTCGTCTTGAAACGGCAGAGCTTGTCAGTGCTGACAGAATAGGACTGCTCTGGCTAAAACTGCTGATTCCACACAAAACGTTGGCTCATGCTTCAACATCAATGTTTTCGTGCCTGCTTCGACATCGCCACTATCTACCGATCGAAATCAACTCGTCGAAAAGTTCGTTGTTTGTGTTCTTTGAGTGCTTTGAGATTTTCACGCAATTTGTTCACTGTTGCCACCGTTTATTTGAGTTGTTTTTATAGGCAATGTCCCTCGAGTTGCTGACGCTGCTTCTTCGAAAGCTCGCTTGAAAGAAGCACGGCGCTGTCGCACAAAGCAATCTTCAACGCACCGTCCTTGATTGAACCTGAATTGTTTCACTGGCAACGCTTTGAACTTTGTGATAGACCTGAAACGATGACCTCACTGTCAATCTTCAACGATACTCCGCACATTCCTCCATCGACAGCAGTTTGAATGGTTACCGGTAAACAGTTGGACCCTGAAAGACAAGAGACGATAGGGTTCGGTCTTCTTCACCAACCTTGAAGATTCTCATGTGATGAACGGTGTAGACTGCCTGCCCTCCCTCCACATTCCGGCTCAAAACGCGAAGATGCGAAACTGAAAGAAAAGCACCCTGAGCCACCTCAAGATTACTCAAGGGGCAAAACGAAGCTTTGAAATTTGCAAATTGAAACCGAAAGTTTGTCGGTTGGGAAGTCATTTCGCGAAGGGCCAACTCACCCCAATCGGAGCGACATAGACCAAAGTCATTCGGGTTTGGACCACACGAACAGCCGTAAGCTGAGCTGAGGATGCCGATCGTAAAGAGCATGATGAAGAGACAGCTGATGAAGGACAGTCCTAAAAACAGCCCACTTGCAATGCTGGAAATATTATAAAAGAACACTGTCCTCCGGCTCATCAATGACGGAGTAATAGTTGGGAGATACATTAGCAAGTATCGAAACAGCAAAGCAGCAGGAAATGAAAAGCGTTGACGGAAATGTGGATGCCTTCCTTTCAATGTATAATTCGCATTCGCCGCTTGTGTAGAAGCTTTCAATGCCTTCCAAATTTGTGCTTTGCAAGCTGAGGAGAAAGCGCTTGAGAAAACGCCAATGTTTTTCTGTTGTTCAACAGTCGCGACACATTACGCTGCCATTTCCCTGGCGCTAAACAGTTCAAGTGCTAATTGCAGCGTTGTGTTGCATGCCATTTTCAAGCACAGTTCATTAGGGGCAGCACTAATGTTGACGCCACATTCACAGTGGCCTCGTAAACATTTCAAATGGCACCTCCTCGCGCAAATAATTTGCGTAGGAAAGAATGAGGAGAGGCAAAAGACCACTGTGGACCATTAGTGCCTGCTATAAAATGCGAAGTGTGAAACCGCGGTTTGTTTACACGTTTGCGTATTAGTAGCCAGTTGTGAACTAAGACATTTGGGTCTTGACTACAGGAACATTCGAAAGCTGGGCTGAGGAGGCCAATCGTAAAGAGGGCCATGAGGCAGCGGAAGGCGGACGTTGTCACTACGTTGTTCTAAAAACGACAGGTAGCTTGCTGTGTTGGCAATAAAAGAGCACCTATGCAGAAAGCTTTCATCAACAACAGACTGCTTTCGATAAAAGATGTGCAATTGCTGAAACAGCAAAGCAACAAGTTGAAATGGCAACAAAAGTCATCGACGAAACCTTCAATAACATTTCACATTCGCCCCTTGTGTTGCTTTGCAGAACATTTCAATGCCTTCCAAAGGGTTTGTAAGCTAACAATAAGAACTAGTGATAGTCTAAACGCGTTTCCGTCTTCTAACAGTTGCGCCGTCCCGAATTTCGAACCCTCGAGTGCTCCTCCTATTTTCGCTCTTTTCTTGGGGCAGAAACGGCATTGGCAGCGGTCAAACTCCGACTGCTGAACGGCTGGTGTATCAGGTACCTATTACTTGAATTTGGTCGAGAGTCCGAAAAGGAATATTGAAACTTCAAAAAGTCGCTCTACTTTCGCTTCATCCCCTACAATAGTTTACTCGACTTTGTCGTGTTTGAGAGACTTGGAGTTGAAAGAACGCGTCAAGCTCGAAACCACCTCATCGAGGGGAATAGCCTTCTTCATCTCAGCATTGAAGTGGATATCACGATCAGTTTTCTCCGTCTGGTAGAGGCGAATTTCTTTGCCTGCATTTGTTGCAAACGTCTCTGACGGCGAGATACACAAAATGATTCGTTGCGGCTTCCTGTGTTGTGAGAAGCATTGCTTCTTCCAGTTAAGCAACCTCGTAGACTCTCGATGACGATAAAGTTGAGTTTTGTGTTTTACCCGATGCGACTATTGACAGCCGGGAGGCCGGACAGATTCAAAACGTAGACCACCACTTTTCGACTCTACGTACGAGTAGCGGCTGAGACATGACGTTTTTCGTTGACTTTTTCAACCGAGTTCTCGCGGATCCCAGGATCGAGTCGCTGACGGACGACATGAAGACGGGCATGCGCTGGCTCGCGTATAGCGCCAGGGTGTGGACGACGCGCGGCTACTTTGGAGAAGAAGATATGAGGGACGCGATGGCGAGGAATGGCCATACCGACGAATTGCTCACGAAATCCCCTAACTGATTCGTGTATGTTGTTGACTGTTGAATAAACTCAACGAAAGAGAAATAAAGAAAACCTTGAAGTATTGGTAGCTGGTAAAGTTGGCAAAGCATTTGCCTTGCTCGAAACGGCTATTTCACATAAGGAATGATCGTCTTGGTGACCAATTTTAAAGAATCACAATTTCGCGTCAAAAGCTCCGCTTTGCTGATGTGAATGCTCGCTTTGTAATCAAGGTTTCGATAAACAATTGAAAAATTTTAAACCCACGCATGCAGCGAGCGAGTATCAAGGGAATCGAGACCATACTTTTCCCCGGATAGGTCCTTTAAAGGACCATGCCGGGCAAAAATTGACCCCCGGTTTTTCTTACACCATTCGATAGAGCTCGACAAGCTGAACAAAAAAGTCTTCTACGACCCGGGTCGGAAACGACTGGAAACGGTCCAAAACAGCGAAATTAAGCGCAAAATTTGAATTCCTGTAATCACGACAACAACCGTAATCACGGCGGGTCCCGCGGCAAAAAGTGGCGCGCGGTATACTGTAGCAGAAATGGCGAATTCATCTTTGTCGTTGATTTCGTGCTTCTTCTTCAACTATTCGCCTGTTCTTGGCCGTAATCGACCAACAAAAAATCCACCAACACGCCACGATAGGGTACAACAATCTTGATGGAACTGTCAATAAGGGAAGCGGCGGCGCGTCTCTCAGTCTCGACAAAGGCAATAACTCCAAGAGTTGCCATTTTCAAGCTTTATTCGGGTTTCTCAGGTCTTCAAGGGCATCCTCCATCAACTTGCTTGCGCTGTTTCTCGGTGAGATGGGCTGGAGAAAGGACAGCGCTTGCGCAGAGGTCGATCTCCAGTCCATTCCTGCCCACCGAGCCTACAGCACAATTGCATAACAACTCAAACAAATAAAACTTACCACTGAGGATGTACTCGCTGCCGACGCCCAGACGAACCCCACAAGACTCTGATTCAGCCGGAGTTTGAATCGTGTCAGGCAACTCGAGGAAGCCAATGAGTTCCTGGGAATTGTTACTTGCTTGTTCTTTTCGGCCAACCTTGTAGGTTTTGATGTGCTGAACGGTGTAGGTCGCCACGTGATTGTACTCCGTCTTGCTCCGTACACGAACGTGGGAAACTGGAAAACGAGAACTATACCGACACAAGTCGTTATAAATCTAGTCATTCAGCACATTTCGAAGCCTTCTCCGATAGTAATGGCTCATAAAAACACCGAGAGACATTTGTAGTGCTTGAAACCGCAATGAGAGCTTTTCAATTTTGAAAAGAGAGTAAAGCTACTTACCCCACTCGGAGCGACAGAGACCGAAGTCGGCCGGGTTGCCTGCACATGAACAGCCTGTGGTTGCGTCGACGAAGAGGAGTGAAAGAAGCACAAGCATGTTGAAATTGGCCACGAACATTGCGCTAGCGTTGGCCAACGAAGAGAAATTGGGCAACCTGGAAAGCATAGCAGATGAGAAAACTCTAAAACAGTCAAATCACAGCTGAAAAAGCTGGAAAATGTGCGTGGTTGTTATGAACAACAACGAATGTCGCCTCAATAAGAAGAGCTTTCAATGCATGCTCGGTATTCTTTGTGCGGGTTTCCTTGAAGAATCAGAATTGTCTCTCACGATCAGACCATTACTGATGTCCATTAAGGTGAATGTCTACCGTGCAACACGCCATGCCTTGTGATTCCGCAAACATTTGAAGATGTAGAGGAAGATGATACATAACAGGTGTTGAAGAATGAATCAACGATTGAGTGGACTAAAGGAACGGCAAAGCAGATTTACTGGAGGAAACGAAATTTGCCGTCAAATGTGCCCGTCTTGAAACGGCAGATTTCATTATCAATGACAGAAAAGATTTCTTCAAGTAAGTGTTTCAAGTTGAGGCCCTCGATCTCCAATGTCTTCCGGCCTGCTTCGACATGGCCACTATCTACCGATCCAAATCAACTAGTCGAAATCAAAACTCGTTCTTTGGGTGCTTTGAGATTTTCAGCAATCTATCCACTTTTGCCACCGTTTATTTGAGTCGTCTTTATGGGCAATGTCCCTCGAGTTGCTGAAGCTGCTTCTCCGAGAGTTCACTTGGAAGAAGCACGATACTGTCACACAAAGCAATCTTCAACGCACCGTCACTGATCGACCCTGTATGTATTTCTTCATTAGCAAGGTTCCTTGAGACAAACCAGAAACAATGAGCTCGCTGTTGGTCTTCAACGAAACTCCGCAAATTCCTCCATCGACAGCTGTTTGGATGGTTACCGGTAACACATTCGGACCCTGAAAGGCAAGGGGCGATAGGATTCGGTCTTCTTCATCAACCTTGTAGATTCTCATGTGATGAACGGTGTAGACCGCCTGCCCTCCTTCCATGTTTCGGCTCAAAACGCGAAGATGCTAAACTGAAACAATTCCTACGAGGCCGGCTGCGAAATTATTCGTTACACAACTAAGCATTGAAATTTGAAATTTGAAACCGATATTCGTCGGCTACTGTGAGGACCATGAAGGCCGGCGACGACGATTCGAACGAGGCGCCGGACGCTCCCGTCGCAGCCGCCTGAGACCGTACCGCAGAGCCGAAGCCCCGCCCGAGGCAGCAGAGGATAAAACTGAGAAGAAGGACGCCTCAAGGTCTTTCGTCCCTGGTGTGCTGCTGTGTGTGTGGGCCCCGATGTGGAGGCACTGTCCTCCTTCCCCACCTCTATGCGCACACCTCTCGCAAGTCCTCTAAACCGAAGGAAACGTCCTTTTCCTGACTCTACGAAGTCATTTCCGGAGGACAAAGTGACTCACCCCAGTGGGAGCGACAGAGACCAAACTTATTTGAGTTCTGACCGCACGAACAGCCGTAAGCTGAGCTGAGGATGCCGATCGTGAAGAAGACGACGAAAAGGCAGCTGATTTTGGGCATCGTCACTAAGCCTTTCTAAAAAACAGCAGGTCATTGGCGATGCTCACATCAAAAGAACGCGAATCCCGAGAGCCGTATCCTGTGTTGAATAACGGAGTAACAGTTGGGAGAAGTATTCTACGGTGTATTTGCAAGCGCCGAAACAGCAAAGCAGCAGGGTAAAGTGAGAAGCGTTGACAGAAATGTGCATGCCTTTAATGCACAATTCGCATTCGCCACTTGTGTAGAAGCTTTCAATGCCTTCCAAAGTTATACTTTGCAAGCTGAGAAAAACCTTGTGAAAACGTCTTTCTGTTGTTCAGTAGCCGCGATATGGCGCTGCCATCTCCCTGACGAGAAACCGTTCAAGCGTCAGTTGCAGTGTAGTGTTGCAGGTTGTTTCCAAGGTGCAGTTCATTCGTGGCAGCACAGATGCACCACAGGTGTCCAGACCCCTCGGAAGGCTACAGTAGCCCATTTTGGGCCATTCTTGCTCTGCGACCAAACCCCGACCCAAGTACGCGGGAAATGGCCGAACGAAATTGCCCCTTATATGCGGCCGCCCAGTTGTCGCGTAGTCGCGCCGGGGTTCAATACGTGAAGTCATCAAATGAAAGCTGACATGCACCGAAATCACTTGACGGTTTCAAGCGTTACAAGTAAATTCACTCGTCAAAATGGATCAATTTTCGCCTCAGAGGCGTTCGCTGCGGAAGCTCGCAGCGACCCATTTTGGACTATTTATTTGACTGTTGAAACCGCAAGGTGCAAAACATGTTTGGTCGCCAATCCTATACGCTCTACGATGTCCAACTTGCTAGGTCTAAGGTGCTGTCTTCTTGGCCTCATAATGAACGCCGGATGCTGGGGACGTGGGGAAACAAGTTAGATTTAACCCCGAGGAAGAAAAAGCCTGACAAAAATGGACGCGAAGTTCCATCTCTATTTTCGGACGGCGAAAAGAGTCTCTCGGTTAATTTTAGCTCCTTTCCCCACCTCCCAGATTTTCATTCTTCATTTTGATACCAAAAAATGGCACCTTGTTGAAGAAAATCAAGCTTATCGTAGAGCCGATAGCTAGGAGAATTTTGGGCGGTATTCGTCGGACAGACCGGAAAACGGTGTATCGGACTTCCGAGGGTTTTTCTTCTAGCTGAACTCCTGTGTGATGGTTTTTATTTGTAATAAAAAAGGAGATACGAAAATCGCTGGCAATCGACGCATTCCCACGTTTTCAAAGCTAACAATTTCTGCGAAGGTCGATTGCAAGGTGAAGATAACTACAATAACCACGCACGGTTGAAGGTTGCATAATCAACAGAAGTGAAAACAATTGCAGCCCTTAACATTGTGACTCGCACACGCGGAAAGTTTATCTGCAGTTTCTGTGTGACGCTTGACTCAACATTTGTGCCGAGAGCAGACAGTCCTCCAGCTTCCAAAGCTCCCTGCAAAATGTTACTATTCAAAGAGAAACAGCAGAACAGAGGAAGTGTCGTCTGTTGCAAAAATGAGAAATATTTAGGAAGCTGACAGGTAAGCCACACGGGGTACTTGACGGTTTTTGAATGCCTTTAAATGGCGCCGCACACATGCGAAGACAATATAATCGAGATAGAGGCTCTTTGGGTTGGTATGACCGGATCTTGAGAAAGCATCACATGTGGTGCAATTAGAATCACGGCACAACACCAGTCGGCTTGCAGTTTTCTGCCATAATGAAAGAAGTTCACGAAAATTGGACCCCGTTGACGGAATAAACACGGTTAGAACTTTCAAGCAAGCAGAGTTTCAGTTTCTGCTCACAGTTTCGTCTCCTCGAACAAGTGAGCCGACGAGAAGGCAGTTCACAGTTGCGCATCGGCTGGAAGTGGCTACGGTTTGCATTCTCGTCATTAATCGCAACTTGAAGTTGGGGAACTTCTTCTCAATTACTTTTGAGTCATCAATAGCGCGCCATCACTTCGCTCAAGGCCACTTGTCTAGGGAGCCTTGGTTCAGATCCCACTCTCTCTCAGGCCTTTTGCAACTCCGTCAGATCAGGGTAGACTTGAAGTTCGAAGGGAGTGCGTATTTCGAAGTTCCGCAAACTGACCAGTAAAGCCCCAACTTGAATCGAAAGCGCAACAAATTCTTATGACACTTTGACAGAATAATATTGTATTAAGGGGCGATGACAGAGTGAGATCGCAAAATTTCAAGCAGTTGATAGTTGCGCAATCGCTAGAGGTCCTAGCGATTGACCGCCTTCATCAATAGTTTCTCATGTGCGAGTGGAATTTCTTCTCAGTTTTTCAAGTTTTATTCCTAATGTTCACAGCTTTTCGCTGGCTTGGTCCCGTGAGAGCGGACGTGTATTGTAAAACTGTGAGTTCCATTCTTCAAATCCATTTTTTCCCCGCAAAATCGAAGCACGGCGCAGAACCTCGCAACAAAGACTATAAAGGAGTTCGCATACTCTTTGTCCGTTCGCAGCGAACCCTCATCAAGAGCCGTGTTTCGGTACATTTTGGGATGGCTCACAATCAGACAATTGAGACTGAAAAGCTCGACTCCAGCATTGCCTTTTTTGAGTTGTTTATTGTAGAATAAAAATACTGCTCCATCCAAATGATTGTGAAAGTATTGTAAGATGCGGCAGAAACTGTGAAGATTGTTGAACACAAGCAACAATGACCAGAAAGATTTCCTCGCTATGACTGGCGGAATTCGTTGGCAGACAAATTGTAGAAGTGGCAGCCAAGGCAAGACAGGCAAGAAGTGAAACTGTCAAGCGAGTATGTGGTGTGTTGTAGGCTCTCACTTTCAAAGCGAAGGTTTTCGTGCCAACAGCGGATTACAAAGTGAAATTTCTAATCAACGAGCAGTTGACGGTCACGCTATCAGTAGAAGCTTAAAAATTGCAGTGCTGAACAATTTGTTCTCGAATGTGGCGGAAAAAAAGTTAGATGCTTGAGAAGCTGACTTTGAGTCACGCATAGCGCTTGAAGGCTTGGAATAGACAACGCTCTCTCTCTCTCTCGAATACTGAGCATGCAAAGTCGTTGGGTAAGCAGATCGAAGCGCGGACCACTTTGCATCGCTAGACGACCCGGTCGTCAAACTTGAAACACACCCTGGACGGATTACGCAGTGGGCTGTTAGAGCGAATAGCGAAGTTTGGGTAAATGAAGCAACAGATGCTGAACTTCGTGGTAACGATGCCAAGTTGAGCAAAGCGCAAAGATGCACACACTGAAACTGTGAACTGAAAAGCTCAGCGGATTCGGGGTAAAGGTACGCGGCAAACAAACCAGCGCATAACTCGTTTCAAGAGACGGTTTCTAATAGGAGCCATTGCAGGCCGAGGACAACGCGCGGGAAATGCTAACTATGAAACTGTAAAACAAATTATTTTCCAAGCACAAAATTTTCAAGACGCTTTTTGGCAGTTTCGACCACAGCCACGTTCGTGACAGACTATCTCCACAGTTACATGACACAAAGGGACGAAACGTACCAAGCTCTCACCAAATGAACCCATACAGTGCCCTTTGAGGCCGACGCTGGGGGCAGCATGACATTTCCCTCGTCCTCTTATCATTTGTGAATTTTTCTAGGCCGCGCGTCGCTCGCCGATGGTTCAGAACACCGGAGAACAGGGCCACAAAGAAGACCTCCTCGGTGATTTCTGTCTCAAGGCTAGGTCAGCAATGTCTTTTTGCGTTATCTAGACGCACGCAATTGGTGAACATTACAAGGAGATGAAGAAGAGAAAAAAAGAAAGACAACAGTAATTCATTCAGAGTTCTTGAGTAGGTTTGCGTGCGATTAGAAGGGAGAGAGGAGGAAAGGAAGGAGCTCCCTGCAATTCCTCGTTTTACATGCGCACCTCGTTGTCAGACCGCATCGATGCCTCATCACTCGATACGCGATCGAAGAGGAGTGACTAAAGCACAAGATCGAAACGGGGGTCATATCAGCGTTAACATGGAAATAGCTGAAGCGATGCTTTTTCTTCAGCGCTGTAATGCCGAAGTCGAAAGCATGTGACAAACAAAAAGAAGCAGAAACCGCGAAACGTTGATCGTTGATAACAAGCACCAATGGTCGGAAAGATCACATGATAGCCTTCACCTAACGATAACGGAAATTTGGAAACTGTTCTCGACAAATTGCAGAGGCTGCATCCAAGCCTAGAAATGTAGGAAGTGAAACTGTGAAGCGAGTGAGTGGGATCGGAAAATCAGCTTAGTCGTCGTCTTCAAGCAATCTTCTGAGTGTGGCAGAACTCCATTGAGAGAAGTTGCCTGCCACTGAACAAGTCAAACCACAACAGGGACTCTTTAGTGGAGCACACCTCCGTCTTACGACGCAGATTTGCAACGACGATAGCCTCCTTGTAAAGAATAAATGTCACCCAGCAAGTCAAAATGGATACAAAAAAATGAAGGCAAAACTTAAAAATTCGAAATGGCAGTTAGTTGACCGTTTTAGTTGCACTTAAAATGAGTTGGCGTAAATCGTTGGGGTTGGTCCCGAAAGAGAATGTCGTCTTCAAAGCGAGACTTTCATTCTGAAGACCGATTAGAAAACGAATCCCAGATCAACATTCAGGTGGCGGTTGCATAGCCACTAATAGTGGACAGCATAGCAACGTCGAGTTCCCGGTGCTCATTCAGTTGGTACCCCCCTGGCCTGGATATCCAAATTTTCGCTGGAAACCTTCCTTTAGACTTCTCAGTTCTGCTTTCTTTTTCTTCTCAACGTCTCATACAGAATCAAAAGCTACTTGTTTCCCCGAAAGCTATTTCTCTCTTTTTGTAGTGCCCCCCCCCCAACCCCCCGCTGTTTCCCTCAGAAAATTCAAGTGCTGAATATGCTCTCACGGGCTACTTGGGGCAGGGGGGTACCAACTGAATGAGCACCGAAATTTTTTTCTCGAAATTCAGATGTATGATAACTGAAAAAAACTGTTTTGCCCGGCCCAATCTTTTTGATGTTTGTGTTTGTGATCACAATCTGTTTGTTTCGAAGAATTTTTTGCACCGGCATTTCATACGAAACTCAGAGACGCTTTTCCATTCATACAGTCAGTGACTAAAGAGAGCGTTTATTCCTTGGGGCTCAATGGAGAGGGACTCGAAGCGGCGAGGCGAGGGCCGTCAGCCGCGGCGGTGGACGGCCGAGTGCTGGGCGAGCCGCGTGAAGACGGGCAGACGA
>JAQIXL010000866.1:0-23678 GCA_034700245.1 Poikilolaimus oxycercus
CCCCCCCCCCCCCCCCCCCCCCCTCCTAGGATCACATTAAGGGATAAATATTTATACTCCGGGAATTAGACTTGGCCCTTGGCGTGTCGAGGATGCTTGTGAGCTGCAGTCGCCGGACGAGACCCGTCCTCGCGCTGCTTATTGACGCGTCCGGCGAGTGACCGGCACTGACCAGTCGCCGGCGCCCCCTCACTCCCTCGGCTGTCCCCGTCCCGGGGTCGCTCTGCGAGAGGGCGATCGATGTCGCCCGGAAGAGTGGAAGCACGTCTACAAGGTCACTACTTTCATAATAGAGGGGGCAGAGCAGAAAGGGAGCAGGCGGAGGTCGTTTTTGGCGAGTGCGGGCTCATTCCTCGTCGCTCCAGCGGGCGAGGGGCACAGGCAATGACAGTGAAACCTTTCATGGACGGTCTCGGGCACCTCCCTGTCCCTCCTCTCTCCCTCTCTTCCGCTGAAGAACTAAAGAAACAGAGATGACACCTAACTTGCAGGCTGTAAAATCAAAGCTCTTCGGGCAAAGACCAACACGTACATCAAGACGCCGGTGCGCGGCGAGGAGCCGGTGTTCGTGGTGACAGGCAGACAGGAAGACGTGGGCGAGGCGAAGCGCGAGATCGAATGTGCGGCGGAGCATTTCACGCAGATCCGTGCTAGTCGCCGTCACTCGCAGGGTAAGTCTCATTCGCCTCGAGGAGCCTTGCTTGCAGGCGGAGTGCCCGCTCCGGGACATGTGACGGCCTACGTGCGAGTGCCACTTCGCGTCGTCGGCCTTGTTGTCGGACCGAAGGGAGCGACGATCAAACGCATCCAACAAGACACGCACACTTACATCATCACTCCGAGTCGCGAGAGGGAGCCCATCTTCGAAGTGACTGGGCTACCGCAGAACGTCGAGGCAGCGAGGAAGGAGATCGAGCAGCACATCTACCAGCGCACGGGCAATATGCCTATCACCGACCCCTCGGCTTCCATCGGCTCCTACGATCTTCAGGTAGACTTCCTCTTTCCAGCAACATTCATTGAATGTCTTTTCAGAACACTCTCAACTCGATGACGTCGTTGGGAACTCGTCCGGCCTACGGTTCGCTCGCCACTCAACATACAGCCTCGGCTTTGAACGCTATGCTTCGCCGCGGTGCCGGCCTTGGAAGTCAGCACATGGACTCGCAGCTCATGAATCATCTCTACGCTGAAATCAGTCGTTCTGATGCTTACGGACTCGTATGTCTATTCTATTCGCACTCAAATACGTGTTCAGCTGCGCGGAGCATCGAAGTGCTACTCGGCGGGCGGCTCGCCTCCACCCGGCGCTTACTCGTCCGCCTCCTCGACGGGCAGCAGCGTGCTGTCAGCGACATCCTCGGGTCCACACTCTCAGGGCTCTTCCCAGGGAGGCTACCAGCCTTGGTCGGCCGCCTACTCGAATCTCTCCCTCGCTGAGTCCTCTCTCCCACAAGGTTTCCTGTGTCTTCCTTCTTATCAAACGATGTCAGATGTCTTCTCGTCGTCGCGTTCTCTTCTCACTCCTCTCTCGCAGCTCCAGAACTCGTCGCAGTCCATGTGGCCGAACGCGCTCGGATGTGGAGTTCGTCGCGAGGAATCTCGTTCGCCGGCCATTGCGTTCGTCACATTTCTCCCGTCGCAAGTTGGCATTTAGTTTTGGAGGAACGGAGTCGTATCATCTGATGTCCTCGATCTGGTCCGACCTCGAGAATCCCCGCGAACCACCTTCGCAGGACGGAACGCCCATTGCAACGGCATAAGGGAGAGAGAGAGAAGATGAAGCATTATGGGTGAGCATATGTGGAGATGTAGCCGGGACTACCGAGTATTACTCACTTAACATGTATTAACTCTCTTCTCCGTCTGACTCCTTCCTTTATATCTCCCGCTTGTAGATTCTCTCAACCTTTTCTTGCTCTTATACGCTCTTTTAGTGAAGATTTTGTCGAAGACTGTCTGTAGACGCAATGAACTCTTTCCTTGAGACCCTACTATTTATTGCAAAGCTTCTATTCAAAGAGTCTTTGAGAGTTCTTCCGAAGGTGTTTTCTATTCTAGGCGAGAATTTCCTTCCTTGTGAATCGCGACTCTCGCTCTCCCTTTCTTCCTCTTTTTTCTTCCTTTCTAACCACCGCTTTGTGAGTTTCACACGCATTCCTCCAAATACGATGTATGAGAGTTTTTATATTGAAGAGAGGATCCCCTAAGAGTGCCGCCTCGGGCCCTCTCGGCTGTCTCTTCTCGCGAAAGAGAGAAGACGACCGAAGGGCCGGGCCGAGCCACGAGTACGCAGCGCCCTCTAACAACGGTTCTTCCCAGAATTTTATCTGAAGAGATGCATTCTTGATGACTAGAGTTGTGCCCCGAATGACCTCGCTTTCTCCCTTTTCCTTCTCTCTCCGAGATGTATCCTACGACCCGCCACTACAAAGATTCTCTAAGTGCTTTATGTAGCGAGATTCCTTTATTGATCACCTTACCGCAACTACTTGTACCGTGCATAGCCAAATGTCTTCTCGCGACCCCTCCTTGCACTGACCACATCTCCTGGCACGAGAGACACGCGGGTCACCGCTCTCCCGCTCCGCATATTTTGTATATTCTCTCCTCAGCAGCTGAAGGTTCCCACAACGTTTTAGCGGCTTTCGGGCGATATGATAAGCACTTCACTCTCTGCGAGCATTTGTACCTTTTCCAAAGTAAAGTTTATGGCAACGTATCGTGTCGTCGTGTCGTCGCACTCACAATCTTCCTTCACCTTCGCACGCTGCCTTCAAAGACACATACAAGGGCCGTCACGCGCTCTCTCTCCATCCTCCTCAACTCTTTTGCAATAAAGATATCATGAATAGTTGCGGAGACTGAAATCCATAGGGGAAACTGCGGCAAAGAGGAAGAGTCAACTTCCGAGGCGCGTCAGCAGTTGCTCGGCCAAGGTCGCGCTCTCTAGGCCCCCACATCGCGCCATGCTGCGTGTCCTCTTCCTTTTGCTCAGCGCAGCTGTGAGTTTTTATCGTCTCGTCCTACTTCTATTAGTTCTCGAATGCCGTTCTGAGTCGAGAAGTTGCCTATCGAAGTGGAGGCAAAAGTCTACATGGTTTCCTGGCCGAGCCCGAAGGAGATGAGACGGGTGAGTAACCGTGGAATGGGCAGGGCGCAGGTCTCCCCGGAATCATCGTAGCCCATGACTGGAATGGACGCGACTCCTTTGAGAACTCTGTCGCCCAGAAGCTCTTGGGGTTATGTCGCTTTCGCCTACGATATATACGGTAAGATTGTCGATAGGGAAGAAGTTTCAGGCGAAACGGGCACTGGTCCCGACCACAATCAGCGACTTATGCAGCCCTTCCTCGCAGACCGCGGACTGCTCCTTCGTCGAGTGCAAGACTCTTTTGCTTCCTTTCTCAATTCAACCACACGTGTCTGCTGGAAGAAAGTTGGTCCTCCAGAAAAAGAATCAAGGTTCAGTTGGGTATTCTGGGCTTCTGCTTCGGGGGCCTGGCCGCTCTTGACTCGGCGCGCCAGAATCTCAACGGAGTGAAGGCTGCCATCACCTTCCACGGCTCTCTCGACGTGAGTCTCCCTCCCTTCGATTATCTGCAGCCGATCCCGTCCCTCCGAGATTCATCGCCAATCGAGGCGTCGGTGCTGGTGTTGCACGGCTCGGCGGACTCGTCTGTCACAGCGGACAAGGTGGCTGCCTTCGAACGAGAGTTCTCCCTTCGCTCAGCTGATTGGCCACTCGTTGTCTACGGCAACGGCACAGAGCACGCCTTCTCAGTGCCGCGTGCCCGCTTCCACGAGAAAAGTGCGCGTCGTGCCTGGGCTGAGACGCAAGGCTTCCTCAAGGAACTCTTTCCCACTGACAATTGATTTATGAATGAGTTTGAAAGATAAAATTGTTCAAGAATCGAATTCATCGAGATTATCATCAGAGCCTCCTTCGCCGTAGTTCTCGCCATTATCGAAGTAGTTATGAACATAGTCGTTGTCCTCTTCGAGGAAATCCTCATCGCTGCCCACCTCGGCTTCCTCGTCTCGTTCTTCTTCTTCGTCCTCCACTTCTTCCTCTTCTGCTGCACTTTCCACAGCATCTTTCTCCTCCAACTTCGACAGCTTCTCCGACACCTAATGGCAAAGATTATTGCCGAAAAGGCCTCACATTTTTGTCGTTAACGTCGAGTTTCCTCTTTTTCCGCCGTTGCTTATCTTCAGTCGACAATTTCTTCACCCAGCACAGTTCATCTGGGAGACGAGACCAGTCTGAATCAAAAGGCGATTTATTTGAAATTGAAGCCTTCACCGACCAGGTCTAAGAGGCTCTTTGTCTAGATGCGCTTTGTATTTGTCGGTGTAGCGATGCACGCGATTTATTCCTTCGTCGTCTTCCAAGTAGAAGGATGACTCATGGAAACGCGTGAGAAGTTCGTGCTTCACTTCTGCCATATAGGTATTCTCCGTCGACGTGGGCAGCGGTATCAAGGCCTTTTGGACTCTCTGAACAGAATCAGTAAAAGGGAAATGAGTACCGGATAAAGAGCGGGCGCCTCTGTGTTCACCCTGGTGTAAGCGGCGATCTCGTGACGAGCGATACCCAGACTCGATGCAACAATCGAGACATTCGACGCGCCTCGTCCACGACCTCGTCCACTCATTACGCACTTCACCTCACTTTCACCTCGAATGTTCCTCATTCAACACTGAAGGCGAAATCGCATGGAACAGGCTCTAGAGAACATAAACAACTTTATTTAAAGCCTGTCTAAGTCTAGGTGCTCTTGTTGTCTTGCTGCTGCTCTTGGTTCCAATTCCGAAGTCCTTTCGGCAGCGAAGTGTCCTCGTCGAGACCGCCTGTTCCCTCGACGAGCTCTTCGTAGGAATGCTTCTCGGCAAATGGTCGCTTGCCCACGAGTTCAATCATGTCTTCTCGTGAGAGAACTTCCTTCTCCAATAATCTCAACGCGACCTAGAAGTCTTTCACAAGGAATGAGAGAGACCCCACCTTTTCGATGTCAGTCCTCTTTGAGAGAAGCAGTTCTCGAGTTCTCTTGAGCGCATGCTCAACGAGATCGCGCACTTCCTGGTCGATGAGTTGGGCTGTTGCCTCGGAGTAAGGCTTGTCGAAGGACATTTCTCCAGGTTGTGCCGTTTCGAATGACAGCGGTCCCACTTTCTGGCTCATACCAAACTTCACAATCTGATATCAAACGTTGACTGCGAATGGAGGTCAAAAAGAACCTGAGCATAGGCCATCTGAGTGATTTTCTGGAGATCGTCTTGTGCACCAGTAGTTATGCGTCCGAAAAAGAGTTCCTCGCTTACTCGACCGCCAAGTGTCATGCACATTCGGTCTAGCAACTGCTCTTTCGAGTAGAGATACTGCTCCTTCGGCTGATATTGAGCATAGCCAAGTCCTTTTCCACGCGGAATGATCGACACCTAATCAAGACCATGAAGAACTTATTCAACAGACCTTGAGAAGCGGGTCTGCATACTGAAGGAACCAACCGGCAACGGCATGACCTGCCTCATGGTAGGCCACTGTGCGCTTCTCCTCCGGTTGTAAGACCTTAACCACTTTGTGAACATAAACAATCCCATCTACCTGACTCTTCTTCTCCATACCGGCAACGACTCTCTCGATGGCCTGTTCGAAGTGCTTCTGGGAGATCTCCTCATTCGCATCTCGAGCAGCAACGAGTGCGGCCTTTGACGTCGGATAAACGGAGAGAACCTCACCTCATTGCAGACGTTGGCGATGTCTGCGCCAGAGAAACCGGGAGTGAGGGCAGCAAGCTTCCTTGCGAGTTGTGGCTTGTCGAGACTTGTCTTCAAGGGTCCCAGATGAACTTTGAAGATCGAGGCACGACCCTTGATGTCGGGGACTGGCACATAGATTTGACGATCAAAACGGCCCGGACGAAGAAGAGCGGAGTCAAGGATATCCACACGATTCGTTGCAGCCATGACGATCACTGAAGACTCGTCCGTCGAGAAGCCGTCCATCTCGACGAGAAGCTGATTCAGAGTGTTCTCCTGCTCCGAGTGGCCGCCCATGCCACCCCGCGAGCCGCGCTTCCGTCCAACTGCATCAATCTCGTCGATAAAGAGGATACATGGCGAGTTCTTTCGAGCCATTGCAAACATATCACGCACCTAGATATTGTATGGAATGAAGGAAAGGAACTCACCCTGGCCGGACCCACGCCGACAAACATTTCAAGGAACTCCGAGCCGGACACTGTGATAAAGGGCACATTTGCCTCGCCAGCCGTCGCCTTCGCCAACAAAGTCTTTCCTGTTCCAGGCGGACCTGTTAAGATCGCACCCTACAGAAAAGAATAGAAAAGGCGCAAATAGAGGAGACCTTTGGGATCTTGGCGCCAAGATTCTTGTATTGCTGAGGGTTTTTGAGGAAATTGACGAACTCCATGATCTCGATCTTCGCTTCTTCACAGCCGGCGACGTCCTTGAAAGAAACTTTGATCTCATCTTTATTGATAAGTCGAGCTGTGCTCTGTCCGAATCCGCCAAAAACTCCTCCCAAGCCGCCGCCACCTGAACGACCTGCCGCTAAATCTCGCACAATGCACTTGTTAAATACCCTTACTTCCTGCTGCTCCGCCACCCTTCAGCATCCGATAGATGTAGAATCCAAAGAGAAGTGGGAATGCAGCACTGATGATTGTGGGAAGTTCTCTTTTCCTAAAAGCGGCAATAAAGCAAGGACAAAGAAAATAGACTCACAGATCGAACTCGGATTTGTAAAGCACAGGGATCTGACGTTCGGATTCTATTCCGAGATGATGCTGAGCAGCAGCCAAACTCCTTTCGAAGCTGTCAACACTTCCAATGTTGAAGTAACATGTCTGCTACAAGTGTGACCACGGCAATGAATTTCGAAATGCAACTTACTCCTCCGGTTTTGGAAGACGAAGTAACAACGCGAACCCACCGCTTGTCAACTACTTCTAATCGCTCAACCTATTCATTGTTAATAATATTTGAAAAGCAACAAACAATTCCCGGCTCCAAAAAGTCGGAGAAGAATTCTTTCCAAGAGATTTCCTTGTACGATCCGTAATCGATGACCAAGTAGAGGATGAGAATCAATCCCGCCGACACAGCAATTTGTTGCCATCCGCCAGGGCGAAAAACGACAGAATACGCATAAAGAGAAAACAACTTACAAGGAACTGAACGGCCCACCGCCACTGCCGCCGCTTTTGTCACCTGATGGATCTTCAAGAGAAGACTAAAATTTTAAAAGGTCATACTTGCTGATGGCTTCTTTGGCTCCTTCTCCGAAGTTTCCTTGCCGGAATCAAAAAACTTCTTCCAACCTCCAGGATCATCTTTTCCAGAAGCAAAGACTTGAAATAGACTGAGAATCTTTTCCTCGAAAAGGCGTTGCTTGTCAACAATCAACCTTGCATCTGCTAAGCAAATAGCTCCCTATAGAAGGCTCCTTTGAAAGAAACAAACGATACCAAACCTGCTTTTCGTTGCTTAGTGATGTAACAGTAAGATAGCCTCTGCTCGTCTGTGGAATCAGCGCTGATCGTGCATTTGATAGGCGAGAAAGACGTAACAAGAGCCTTGGTGGCCCACTTCTACTCATTCGAAACATTGACTACACTGAAAGTCTGGAATTACTCTTCAAAAAAAAAACACATAGAATGACAAAAGTGAAGGACGCGGCAGAATTTCATCACACGAGGGGCGTTTTAACCCGGACAGAGGCTACAAACCAGACAATTTCGAAATGTGTGCACGGCGTGGGGCTCGTCAAGCGAGGATAGAAAAACGTCTGAAAAAGAAGCAGAAGAAAAGCGAACAACTCGATGTGGACAATGTGCATATACAATTCAAGAAGCGGTGGAATCGTCGGCGGCGCCGCGTCGAAATTGGCGCTGCGCGCTTTTTGTGTTTTGATCGCGGCGGCGGGCAGAGCAAGTTGAGTGTTCAATTCAGTCTTCTGTTAGTTTCTTCCCTTGTCCTTTGGTTACAAGTGGAGGATTCTATGGAGCTGAGCATTTTCTCAAACGTCCCTTTTCCACAAATTAAATTCCCATTTTTAGCAATTCATGCTTCAATTCACACTCAAAGTTATTCATACTGTTAATTTTTTCCAGCAGACCAAGATGGGCAAGACGTCGTCCCCAGTTGTAAAGGACCCATCGACGGAGGAGGACGGAGAAGTTCGTATTTAGCAACACAAAAAATTTCTTAAGGAGTACGAAGTGGAAAAGATTCTTGATCGACGCAAGGCTCGTAAAGGATTTGAGTATCTTGTTCGTTGGAAGGGTTACTCTGAGGCCGACGACTCCTGGGTTCCCGACAAGAACCTCGTTCGTTTTCCCTTTCTTTGTTGTAGATCTCTCAGGGTTGTGACGATCTAGTACAAGAATACCTCGACAGTCTGAGCATGGCACCTCCAAAGAAGAAAGCGCCCATCATCCTCGACTCAAAACGTCGGGCACCTCGTTCAGCCGAAAGAGAGCTCACCCTTGAGGTGTGAATGTGTTCTCATTTGTCAATAGATTCAAGGCTCTGACATCTGACCCCCTACAGCTTTTGTCCAAGGCGATTTCGGCGGCGTCTGGTTCAACGGAGACGAAGGAGGAAGAGATGCCAATCTTGGAAAAGGAAAGCAAAGTCCCGAAACCGCCGCCCAAAAGTGGTTTCGAACGCGGTCTCCCGGTGAGTCGGAAGTTTCAATGAAATAATCTCCTTCTTTTCAAGCCACATCGAATTCTCGAAATTTTTGAACGTGGAGACGAGAAGTTCGCTGTGGTCCAGTTTCGAAACAACAATGCTATCGAGTTGCATTCTCTTGGAGTCGTGAGGAAGTTCGCCCCGAATGTGAGTTTTCCATACAAAAACCTCATTTATAGTCTGTTTTAGTTGTTGCTTGCATTCTACGAGAACAAGTTCACTTCTTATCACCTCGATCATTCCACTCAACTCTTCGAATAAACATTCTTCTCTTATGCAAAATTCGAAATCATGACAACCCACTAAACATACGAAACCAGGTCAAAAGAAGGAATTGGAGGTCAAATCAAGAGGTCGCAAAGCGAAAACACACGACATTTTTTTTCGTACCTCTGTGCGCGCTTTTATTCCCATCAATTGAATTTTCACGTAATGTCGTTTGTCTCCAGCTTCAGAGATTTGAAAGATTCTGTTCTCAAAAGGCGTTTCAATGTTTGCTTACTTGCTCCATTTATACGTGCATCCACGCGACAATCTTCTCACTGGAAAGTGGCGGGAAGATTTAAGCAGCGCCGTTTATCGTACAAATCACAACTTTCAGTGTTTCATGGCTGAAGATTCTCCGACGAAGCAACGAGTGGCCCAATTACAAGGATGCATCTATCAGCTGCAGGCCGTGAGTGCTTTTTTGCTTCGTTAAAGATATTTTTGTTGTAGGATGTAACACGGTTACAAGACAATCTTCGGCAGAGGGACGGCATGCTCCAGGAGTTCGAAGACGAGAACCTCAAACTTATCGAAGAACGTGACTCGCTTGTCAAGGCAAGTAAGGAACTGAAAGATAGGTGCAACCAACAGGAAACAACGGTTTGTTTCATGCGCGCTTTATCTCACATATCAGCTGAGCAATCGCGCTGTGGAGATCAGCCAACTAGAAGAACAGAAGAAAAGTCTCATCGAGCGTCTTGAGAGCATTGAGTCCGAGCCTCGCTTGAACTGCACAAACATTGTCAACGTTTCCGACAGTATAATCAACGAAGAGCGCATTGAGCTCGAGAAAGCGAAGAAGGATCTGGTAAAACTGTGTCTCAGCGCTGAAGTGTTCTTAGGAGGAGGCGAAGACGACGAATCTGGAGTTATTTCAAGAGTTGGAGGCCGTGCAGTCGCGTCTTGCATTGGCGCAGCACGAACGAGCCGAACTCTTTGAACGAAACAATGCACTCATCGCTGAAAGAAATCAATCCAGGAACGAGCTTGAGGTATTACGTCGGATTTGCTGTCGACAAGATTTTAGGGTAAACGAGCAGAAGTTGAATATCTTCGCGAACAACTCGATGAGATGCAAACAGCCGGCCTGAAGATGGCCCCGCGTGGCAATTCCATGTGGGAGGAGGTTCTTTTCCTTTCATTCTTGCAATTTTTCGTTTAGTTTGTTGACGAGCGTGGAAAACTGGAAAGAGATCTAAAAGCGCTGCATAACGAAAACGAGAACTTCGTGAAGCAAAATATTCGACTTCGAGTAAATCCACAGCATTTTCCGTTGAGTGCGTTTCAGAATGAGCTCGAGCAGGCCCAGTTGCAAGCTACTATTGGAGGCGGCGGTGACGACACCTCGGGGCCGTGTTTGTTGATTTATAGTTACATATCCGTTCACTATAGGCAGATGCGGTGACTTGACAAAGGAGTTGAGTGAGAAGCGACAACAAGTTGTGCAACTCGAAGAGCGGCTGCGAGCGACGCGCTCTGAACTTGGCCATTCGTCGAGTGGCAACGTTGCCGATTCAAGGAAAATCATTTCCTTGACGCGAGAGCTGAATGTGGTCGAGAGCGAGAGAAACCGAATGAGAGCCGAAGTGGATAGACTGCAAGATGAACTGCATAGAGAGAAGTCTCTAAATTCGCACAACTCTAGTCGCATTCTCAAACTGGAAAGCAAAGTGGAGCGACTACAGAATCTTCTTGATAATGCAAAGCGACAAGCGACAGCAGGTTTGACACGCGTCGTGTATCATGATGTTGCAGACGAGACGACGGAAGACGAGAGGACTGCAGGCGGTTCGCGAAGCGAGATGCCATTTGTGTCTCATCCGGTGGTGGTGGACGAAGCGATGGGCGACGAGGCTGCCGTCGCAGACTCGAACTTGCCGAGAAGCGCGAGCGTGCCAGCTGAGCAGAGAATTAAACGAGTCAAGGTGTCTCTTTCATTTCGGATGAAATTGGAGTTAAGTATGGTGATGAGAACCATGATTCGACACGCGACGAGACGCCGTCGTTCTTGACTCGATCGCTTCGAAAGCGAGCAAATCGAACGGTGACAACCGCAGTTCCCGTGACGAAGCCGCTGCTCGCGCTGCCTGAAGACAATTGAAACCACTTCTTATCTACTTGCTATTGCGGCTGTCCGCGTATTTACAGAATTTATTCACTCGTACGCATCTACGTTAAAGCTGATCTATCTCTACTCAAGTCAACTAGTGTTCAAAGAAGAGTCATGTTAACTATCTCTCCTGTACCTTGCACTGCGTGTAGTTGCGAATTGTACTTTTTTAAGAAAAAAAAATGAGCGACGAGGAGTGGGAAGACGGAGCCTTCGAGTCGGATCCGGAGGTCGAAGAAGACAAAGAAGGCGGCAGTTCCCAGAGAAGGGACCGACTCTCACCGATCGCAGAGGAGTCACGTTTCTCAACGACACTCGACTATCCTGCACCTACTTCCAAGTTTTCCGAGGGTGATTTTCCTGTTAGTCGTGCAGTCGACGAAGAAGAGTTTAGAATTGGAGGTGAGGCTTCAATTTTTGCTTAGTCGATTTCAGAACATTTAGTGGATAATTTACGTATTATTGAGGAAGAGGAAGAAGCTTTCATGAAGGAACAACGATTCATCCCCGACGATCCACGGTTTCTTTTCAGAGATTGTTTAACACTTCTAAATGAAGTTTTGCACTTAGCCATCACGAAAAGGAGAAGAGCTGGGAGCCATCCCCTCACGATTCTTTACCGCCTCTTCATCTCTCGGCTTTCAACATGAACTCGAGTCCTCAACGATCTCAGTCTCAGGCCCTCAGCGAGACAATTGTCTCGACGAAGGAGGCCCTTGCCTCCACGCCAAATAGTTTGTCTTCTTTAGTCTTCTCTAGTTCAGGTCGTCGTACGAATGCCCGCATCCAAGATGTTTTCCGTTCATCCGTCTACAATCCAAGTCCGATTCGCGCCGCTCCCAAAATTTCTCTTCGACAAAAACTTCAAGACTCGGGTCTGGCTAGTTCTTCCATCTCCGAGCAACCTTTCACCGATTCTTCCGGACTCTATGAAGTGATCAAGGTATTACACAAATCATTCTTTCTCCATTTCCACCATTCATTTAGGACATTCGAGCGGATGCGTCGATGTCCGAGTACGTGAAGACAATTGATGAAGCGAGAAAGAAGAAACTTTCGAAGACTCGCCGCCATGTTCCCTTTGAACTGGACAACTCACGCGAAAACTTCCTTGCGAAGTCTGTCTCGAAGATGGAAGTTCCCGTGAAAAGAGAGCCGAGTACAACACAGCGAAGTCTGCGTGAACCGTCGGAGACTCGCAGTCCGTTGCGATGTGTGCAGCCAACACCGAGAGAAGAACGAATTGAGCCCGCTTCGAGGGAGTCTCGTCCCATTTCTTCGGCAAGCACTTCCACTGCTGGGTAAGTCTTCTTTTCTTCAAGAAAGGTGTTATAGGGAGTCGTCGAAAAGACCCCTGAGGACTCGTCAGCGAGAGATGCACATGGGCTGTGTGGCCCTCAGTCAGAGTCTCGTCTCTTCCTTCCATGGAGTCAACGCTTCAAGCCAACAAGTGCAGATCACCTGCAGGCTTCGTCGAGAAGCCCGTGCTGACTTCTCGGTTTTTGCCTTTCCAAGCTTGACATTTCAAAGGTTTAGTTGGTGGATCCGCCCACGTTCATGGTTGGACCAGGAGAGCCGTTTGCTGTCCGCATTCAATTCACACCCACTAAAGGAGCTGTATACAGTAATACTCTCTATGTCATCTTCAAAATGGCGACGGAACTGAAGTATAGCGTGAGACTTCTTTCACCTTCTTCAACATATACAAATTAGATTCCTATCAAGGGCTATGGTGGTTGCTCCCAACTTGTCGTCTCGACCAAGTCTTCCCAGGTGGCACTCTCAAGATCTGGTGCCTATGTCTTGTCTATCTCTCAGCTTGACGCTTTTTCGTTTTCGCTCGAGAACTTGGGAGTGCGGTATGTCTTTTAGTCAAAACAAAGAAAGTGCTTGTTTAGGGATGCTTTTGCAAGGATCCGCGTCTATGACAACAATCAGCGCGCTCTCTCACATGTGAAGGTCACCCCAACGACGGATCTGGTTCTTCGTTCCAAGAGCTCGATGGTTCATCTGAACTTTCAGTCTCAACAAGATAACTTTTTTTGCAGAAAATCGGCATTCAGCTGGATGAAATTCCAGATGGTCGTACTTCTCATGCTTCAATCAGCAGCTCCTCCACACTAATCACCCGCTCACCCATCCACATCGTTGTCTTCTGGGGCGATGAAATACTACGTCTTCATATCAAGAAGTCTGCTTTGGCTTATTGGAAATCAATTTCTTGTTAGAATGGAAGAAAATGACAACAAGAAGTACCCGGTTGTGGATCAACAATGGGGTGGCGATTTCCTTGGGGAGAAGATGAAGCCTATTGACTCGGCAGGACCGATCGACCTGGAGGCCTTCACGACGGCTCTCCGTCGTCTTGACATCCATGTGAGTGTCGCGTTGGATGTGAGGTGTTCAGGTGAACAACAATCGTGCGAGTGGATGGGGCAGTCGAAGCGAGCTCAACGCCTCCACCCTCTCCGACACTCTTCAACCCGACCCGGATGCCACTCTCACAGCGCAGATCTTCCAGAACACCATCGTTCCCGATCTTACTCACATGTGATTCGTTCTTTATCGTCTTTCTCATCCACAGCCGCTCAACTATTCTCTAACAATTTCTCCTTGAAGTCGGTTCCTTCGGTTCGGTCAATCTATCATTACCCGTTATTTTGATCCTCTTACGAAGGGGGTCGTTGTTATAATGCTTCGGTATTCGATGCAGGAATTTTCTCCTTCTCTCTCTCCCGCGATAAAGTGTTACTGCAGCTGTGTAAGAGTAAGCATTGCGTCGGCCCGAACCCGCCGCCCGCCATCCTCCGTCGCTCGTCCTGTTTGCCTTTCACGTCGCGCGTGATTCGACGCGGCGCGTGTCGCGAGCGGCGCCTCCCCCTTCCCCTTTCGATTGATCTCCAACGACAGCCTTGGAGATGCGCGACCAGAAGTGGACCCCCGTCGACCGTCTCGATGTTCTCTGGGACTCTGACGCCGAGAGATACCAGGTGGCATGCAGATCCCTGCATGTCAAGAAGGCGGCCCTCTATATTGGCTATGCTCAGCTCTTCATCATCCTCGTCTTCTCCGTCTACCTCGCCCTCCTCTATGGACGGGCTGCTGCTGGAGATCATCCCGCTGAAGTTCAAATCTCACAGGTGAATTCTCTCTTTCCCTCATCTTTTGCAGTTCGGTTCGCGTTTCGTGAGCTCCATGGCCCTGGCCGTCGCCTTGCAACTTCTCCTCGGTAATACTAACTTCTATACTTCTAAACCCACATATCTTTCTTTTCGACAAGGAGTCCCAGTTGTCACCTAAAGAAGATTGAAGAAAGGGTGTTTAGTGTTGCTGCTCATCCACGGAGTTCGCATCGAGTGTCGCGTCCTTCTTCTTCCGTTCATCGTCCTCGCCTGCTTCGCCATCCTCGTCGCTGTTGCCGAGGTTGGTGCCCCTCGACTTGTCCAAGTGCAGATCTTCGCCGACGTCGAATCTCTGGTGGCCTTCAACCGCGGTCTGCGGGCGACTCCCTACTCCTCAGCCGTGCAGACGCTGTCGCACGTGCTCGGTCTCCTCGTCCACATCTGGTGTGTGCACGTCGTCTGGCGTTGCTACTCCTTTCTCGGCGACAAACGCGTCGCCCAGCATATCGGCCGACAACTGAACGCGACCCGCCTCGCCTTCTTCTACGAGCCGAATGGCGGCTCGCCGCCCGCGTACGCGGACACAGTGCTGCCCTCGGACAAGCAGCCGCTCACCGTCGCATGAGAGCATAATCGAGTAGTCGTCAGCTTTACGAGTCTTCAACGTTGTGCACCAGAAATCTCCGACCAATAATATCACCGTCCTCGACACAATTCTCCGGGTCCCGCACCCCTCGCTTCCCTTTGCTTCGATAAAATTACAACCATTGATTGAAACAAAACAGTTTATGAGAACTCGAAAGGAGCAACGAAAGGGCGAGACCGGCTACATAGTGAGACTCATGATGGCGTTCACGATGTCGTTGTCCGAGTTCTTTAGCGCCTTCACAGCTTTGTTGCGGGAAACGTTCGCTTGTGACATGACGAGCTCGACGTCCTTCTCCTCGATGCCCGTCGCGTCCTCCTCCACATCGCTTTCCTGGAATATTCTCCATTTCAACAAGAATTCATTCCAAAACCTCTTCGTTGAGGGGCGCGAGACGCGGAGCGGGCTGGTCCTCGCTCGGCTTGATGCGGTCGATGGCGTTGATCTGCGCGTGCTGAGAGAGGTCCTCAATCTTCGCCTCTCCGAAGACGATGTAAGTGTCCGAGCCGGGGCTCTTGAACACGTCGGGCTTGTTGATGACGAAGAGGATGTTCTTCGACTTGCGGATGCAGACACGCGAGACGCCGTGCACGGGCTTCAGTCCGAGCTTCGAGAAGAGCTTGCGGGCTCGCTTCTCAGATCGAGACTGCTTTCCGATGCGGTCCTGCTCCGTGAGGCCAGCCGCCTCAGCAACGCGACGCTGCTCCTCGGTGAGCTCTTGCGGCTCCTCGAGGCCAGGAACATCCTCGTCGCTGCTCTCAGACTCATGCTGCTGCTTCTCCTTCTCTTCGACCACGGCTTCAGTCGGCGCCATTTCAGCTACTTTCGAGTTTTAACCTGCAAAAACATATTTTCAAACAAAACTACCAACAAAAAAAAATTTTGGAAGGAAGGAATAGAAACATCAAGTTCAAATGGTATTCAACTGCAGTTGGCCTAATTTTACACCTACCGTACCCTGCAACAAATACCGCGCGCGCAGGCAATTCGTTTCAAGACCCGGTCAGGGTTCAAGACTACCAAAACATGCATCCTTCTTCATGAGAGGGAAGTAACTTGGTTGCGTCCTATACGCTTGGACATCAAGAATCGAATCATTCTTCCACATTTATTAGAACTTCGAAAAGGGGGAGAAGAGGCCGCGACGAGGCTGGGGAGTAGCCTTCATGAGCAATTGCGAAAGAAAAAGGAAGCATTTCGTAGTCTCCCGCATCTCTCTATGTATAAGACCATCTCTATAATCACAACATCAGTTTCGTGGAAAACGTCTTCAAGTCAGCTATACAATGGAAACTTTTCAGCATAAATATCCGTTCACTCATCCGACACATGAACGAATGTGAATTTCTCAGAGAAGAGGACAAGGAGTTCAAACTCATTTCTTCTTCTCATTTCACTCACAACCTTGCAAGAAAAAGACTCGTCCAATGAAGGAATTTGATTCGCGAATAGAAAAAGAAGACGACCCAGCTATGAGTAGGAAGGAACACTAGACGAAGGGAAGAAGAAAGAACCGAAAGCCGGACATATCACAAGTGACTATCACAGTGACCATTGGGAAATGAGTAAGACAACAAGAATTGAATGGGAAGAGGAAGCTGGCTACTCGTTGCCGAAGCCCTCAGTCATGTCGATGGCTTGAGTCAGCTTCTCGGCGAGTTGTTCGTAGGAGCGATAGGGCGGCAAGTCGAGGCGGTTGAAGCAGGTGTGCGAGCGCGGCAGCCAGTTCTCCTTGCCCACCCTCTCGATGCAGAAGAGCTGAGGACCCGTGGAGCCGATGAGCTCGGCGAAGCCTCCGACTGGCACTCGGCAAGTTCCCGTCACGAACTGCAGCAGTCGCGCTCGCTTCTCCTGGTCGAGAGACCGCACGAATTGCCAGAACCACAAAACCTGCAAGTTTAGAGTGTGTCATTGACACGAGCAGACCTGTTTGCTCTGTGGTGCATAGTGACGGTAAACAGTGTTCCGTTGCCAGTCATCCACGTCGACGTCCTGCATGCCGCAGAGGAGAAGCTCCAGTTCCCGCTCATCAAAGTATTGCAGCCATTCGAGAGGAAAGACGGAATTAAAACCGAGGAAGAAAGCCTTTGTCTGCTGTTCCACGCCGCGATTGAATCTGTAAAAAAATGATTGCAAAAGGGAAAGTGAAGAGTACCTCCACTCAACAAGAAGATCGATGTATTCGTGCTTGTTTGCCTCGGTGACAGGAATATCCGTGCCGCCTTCTTTCAACTCGTGCGACTTCACTTCACCAAGAAGTTCGTAGTCGGAGACGAAGTAGAGCTCCATCTGGCACTCGTCAATGTTGTTGTCCTTGATCCACATGACGGAGTTGTAGAATTCCATGTCCACCGATTCGAGGTCTTTGAGGGTAAGCTTCTTATTGAGCATCTTCTTGTAGAAAGGCATGGTGAAGCCCGAATAAATGAACTTGCCATGGAATAGCGCCTAAAAGAAGCCAGCATGTATAGAGGGAATCTTGAAGAAATAAAAAAGATCGTATAACGCATGGGTGCGTCGTTGTCTCTCGAATGGTATTTTGAGGAGAACGGGGAAAGAGGAATTGACATACCATGGCGATAAAACGACCGATATACTGCAACCTTAATGTCAACCCAAACCTTCAGATAAACCAAACCTCGAAGTAACGCAGATGATCGGGGTTGATGAAGGAGGCGGGGTTGATCTGGAGACTGTAGTTGTTGTTACCCGCATACATGAAGAGGCAATACATGGGGTTGAGCACCTCGTGCGAGAGCAGGAAGAACCACTCTCTATACAGAATTGGTGAAGGGAATGAAGAGCGAACCTCGCCACGCCACCGTAGTCGAGACCCTCCTCACCACGGAATTGAATATAGAGACGTCGACGAAGATCAACGGCGTTCTTGCGCATTATCTCTTGGAAAGAGTCCTCGAAGAGATTTTGACGCGAAACTGTCATCTTTACATGGTTTGGAACGCTGTTCGACTGCAAATAAAGAGTACTCCAAGAAAAGGATGTTCAAACCAGGCAAAGGTAGCGGAACTGGGCAATCTTCCATCGGAATGTGCGCTCGAAGCTCATGGCGACGCCATAGGCTCCAGGAGGGCCGACGGGCTTGCCCGTGCGGGGATCGTTGTAAGTGGTCGACTTGGTGTTGTGATCGATGAAGAAGGGCACGCCTTGCTCCGTGAATCGCATCTCCCAGCCTTCAGGAAGAGGCTGATCCGAGATTCTGAAAAATCAAACAGAATTTCAGATTTCTTCAATCCTCACCCCTGAGTTCGAGGGTCTTCCCACTGAGTGGTACGGTTCACATGATTCACGAAGTACATGCGACGTGTGTTCGGGTCAGCACGCTTCTCCCATCCCTCGGGAAGAGGTCCAAGTGGGTCGTCCGCTGCCAACAACGAGTTCGACTAAACTCTCTCCTTGTCGTCGAGAAATGAAAAGAATGACCTGTAGAAGGAAGCGTTGGTTCCATTGCTGCATGGCCTCGTCGCGACCACTCTGCCACTGTTCATGAGCCTCCAACATGTCGGCAGTCGGTCGCTGCCAGGTGGTCGTGCGCGTGTTGTGGTCTACGTAATAGACTCTTCCTCGTGGATCACGGCGCATCTCCCAGCTAAAGAGGAAGAACTGAAGAAGCAAGCAGTGACGCACCCAGAAGGGAGAGGGGTGTTGCTCGGTCGCTCCCAAGTCGTGCTCTTCGTCGTGTGATCCACATAGTATTTGCGCCCGAATTGGTCGTAGCGGAGTTCCCATCCCTCGGGAAGGGCTTCTTCAGCAGCGGCCCCTCCGTTCTGTGAGGGTGCCGGTCCCCCAATCGTGTCGCGGTTCTTGCCCGACGAAGGCCGCCTGATAGCGCCGTTACTGCTCCCAGCCTGCGAGCTTGAGGGCATTTGCGATGACGTGCTCGCCTCTCCCGAATGCCCGTCCACACTCCTTGTGCTCGTTCCGCCTACAAACACACTCTGGACAAAGAAAGATCTCTCACCAGCACTTCGACGTTTCTTCTCGATGCTGCCCTTGAGCGAGACTTTCAGATCACCCGTCTTGTTGTTGTCCTTAGCCAGTAAGGGCAATGTGAGGATGGAGGAGTTCACTGCAAAGAGCCCGTCTCCTTCTTCACAATCATCCAACATCCGCTCTGCACACGGAAGAGAGGCGAGCACAGTTCCTGTCACTGTGTGCTTAGGCGCTCTCCGTCATTACACAAGACACTATTGATCGAAAAAACACGACGCTCCTTTTCCTTCTCCGCACTAGCAAGCGAGACCGGTTCGAGCTAGTTTCGCGCAACAAGCTATACAATCTTTCTTCACAAAGGATAGCAAGGATTGTAAGGCAAAAGAGCGGCATGTTTGATTGGAACTTGCTTTTTTAAAAGCAAAACAGAGGACAAAGGGATTTTTTTTTCATAAGAACTTTAAGAATGCTTACATTCTCCTTGCTCATTCCGTTGAACCTGCGACATTTTCAACTTTGCCGTCGCAATTGGTGAATCGTCGAAAAGTTTCGATTTGGCGAGTACTCGAAGAACTAGTGAAGACTGATCTGAGACGTGCACCGACAGTTGCTCGTCCCATTGAGGACTAGACGTCTTTTTCTTGACAGCCGTCTTCTTCGTCGTGCCTCCACCCTCGGTGCTGAGTTCAACGTAGACATCCGGTGGCTTGCTGAGAAATCCGCTGACGCCATTCAGTTTCGCGGATATGACTGAAATAAGAAGACTCTCTTTCGAGTGACAGTTCTTGAAGAATTGCGAATGAAACTATCATACCAGTCACGTGAATCTTGCTCTTGTTCTTGTCACTAGCGTTCCCGTTTTGCATCGACGACGAGGAAGCGCCGGCCGAGGACGAAGATTGAGGCACGTCACTCACGGGCATCCCTAGAGTTGACCCGTTCTTCGCCTGCAAGTTCACTTTCAAGTCTTCCTCATTTTCTTTCGATTTCATCTCGTCGAACACACGTGAGTCATCGTCATTCGCATAAAGTGGACGTGCAATCTTGCGTGCGGAAACGATTTCACCAAAACAGACAAAAGCTAAGAGAAAACAAGAAATGGAAGGAAATAAGTAAAAGATGGGATGGGGCAGAGGGGAGACTGGCATGAAATGCACATCAACTCGCACGATCACCGTTGAAGGAACCGCTGATCCAGAGCGGCCCCCTTCTCGAAGGGCCGGAAGGGAACCTGCACATCACGCGCGGCGCCAATTCAAACCTCGCCGCAATCGATAGACTTGTCGAAGAGGCAATCGCTTCCACTCTTTCCATCTCGACGTCCACTCAAAGTTTACTCCTCCAACAATCATTCAAGTCGCAAGCATCCCTTGACAATAACAGAGTACCACTAATATTACACGTTCAGTTTCATAAATACAAACATTCGAGATGCATCTAGTCACTTCTTTGTCGTTTTGGCCTTAGCACTCGTTTGTCAGCGCCGATTCGCATCCATTCCGCAAGAGCATTGTAGGTTGAATGAGCAAGGCGAAAGACTCGTTCTTCTGCTGTGTCCATTCGTAAATTCTGTGTCATCGAAGTAAGTGAAGAGAGCACCCAGGCAAGACGCGAACAAAGCGCATCCGCCAACACTTGAGCCAACTCGATTCCGCCTTCTGTCATGAGTCGTGTCAAAGCCATGCCGACTGTGTAAAAATGCGCTTGCTGCTTGTCCAAGGGGACGCTTGGCGCATTCGCCTGGAGAACTCTCTGCACGATGGGACTATAGCCCTTGTGTGGTAATATCTAAACAAGAATTTGCCAAAGTTGAAATAGAAACAGCTGAGGAGAAGAAGAAGAGAGAGCTTACCGTGATGAACCGAGTAGCTGATGGCAATAGCCACAATGGAATGTCTGCTTTCAATCCTCTTTCGGGTATAATCGTCGGCGCTTTCTGACCAAGTAATTCGAATATCACTGCAACTCACTGGTCAACAGTCCGAAAGCTCAACAAAAGACATACAAGGCGGCGTTTCGGGCAAGAGCAGGCACGGCACGAGCGCGTCAGTCGCAGTGAGGTCCTCGAGATCGAAATAGTTCTCCGTAGCATCCGACTCGCTCGACTGGCCAGCCTGCATCAGCCTCACGCCTTCGTTCACAATGCTTCTGAAGACATTTCCTTCTAAACGCCAGAATATCAAGTCAAACAAAATGGAGAACTGTTCAAAACGAAGCCTTCAAAGATGCGTACAAAAATGCGCGCGAAATTCGCGCCCCTGAATGTCAGGATGACCTGAGACGGACAGAGAAAAGACGGCGCGACGGCGGCTGGCGCTAACGGTCTCCGTCGACAGCTGAGTGGGAAAGTCTCTGCAAGGCCTTTCCATGAAGAAAGAAAGCAATCTGCAAGGCTTTTGTGAAGGAGGAGACACTTCGTCCCCTCCATCTCTTAGCTCTCAATAGTCGGATTTCGTTTCGTTGAATAGGCGGCCTACACTCTCATGTTATCGGCCATTAGGTGCTTATCGCTTTTTTCAAGTAGTCGTCGCGGGGCGTCCATAGAGCGACAGCCGAGGGGACGGCATCGTCTGCGGCTTCAGACGATGGCAGATGCGCGTGTTGAGTTCGTATTCAAGTCCTTCTTCTTGAGAGTAATGCAGGGCGAACCCGGTTGAAGGTCCCGAGGACGAAGACGAGCCCCTTCTCCCTCCGAAGGCCAGCGTTGTTCCCAACAGGTCTCTCCTCTCTCTTGAAATAGAAGATGTACAGGAAACTGTTGATATGTGGTTCGGCACTGGTGATCTCGACCTTCGTCCTCCTCATTACAACCGTCTCCTTCGGAGCTCTCTATTACCATCAAATGGTTCGTCTTCCTTCCTTCTCCTTCACCCTCTTCCCAGTATCATCGTCGTCTGCCCAAGTGGCCGAAACCTTCAATGAGTCCACTGGGCAAATACGAAAAGGCGTCTGTGGCAGCAGACAACGAATACTGCTCTGAGATTGGAAGGTGAGCGAAGGAAGAAGGAAGAGGAGAGAGCAGAGATGTCCTTCTGCGAGGGGGCAATGCCGTGGATGCGGCGATCGCGGCTCTCTTCTGCATCGGCGTCATGGACACGCATTCGGCCGGACTCGGAGGAGGCCATCTCTTCACCGTCTACAACGCGACCACTCACCGCTGTCACGTCGTGGACGCCCGCGAGACGGCGCCTGCAGCCGCCACTGAGAACATGTACAAGGGAAGATGGAACGAGTCTCAATTGGGTGAGACTACTTCCTCCCTCGGGACTTCTCCTCCAGGTTGGAAAGCCGTGGCTGTACCCGGGGAGCTGCACGGTCTCTGGACCGAGTATCGCCGATTCGGAGGGAAACTCGCCTGGAAGGAACTCGTCTTGCCGACGATTCGCCTCGTCGAGGAGGGTTATCCCACGTCGCACGCTCTCGCCAAAGCCCTCCGACAGCAGGAATTCTGGATTCGACACGAGCCCACGATGCGTCGCTTCATTAATAGAGCTACAAACAAGACCTTCGCGGCTGGAGAGCAGATTCACACGAGGTCCCTCTCTCCCCTTCTCTCTCCGAGTCTTCAGAGACAACTTCCTGGAGACTCTTCGTCTCCTCGCCAACTCCTCAGACCCCGTGAAGACATTCTACGAAGGCTCCATCGCTGAGAAGGTCGTCAAGGAGTTCGCCGCCAATGGTCCACCCACAACTTCAAGAGTCAAGTCTCTGCAGGCGGCCTTCTCACTCTCGACGACTTCAAGAACTACCGGGCCATCATTCGGGACGACGACGACGTCATCTACACCAAACTGGCGAATGGTCGTCACATCTGCGGGCCGCCTCCTCCTTCGGGAGCTGCTGTGGCTCAGGCCATCCTCAATATTCTCGATGGGTGAGTGAGAGATGGACAAGGAGAAGAAGAGGAGGACAGATACACTTACAACATGTCTTCCTTCTCGGACATCTCCCTTCTCTACCACCACTTCATCGAAGCGAGCAAGTTTGCCTATGGTGAGAGTGTGAGGGAGAGAAGAAGTTTGATAGCTGGTCGAAGTCTTCTCGGAGACATGGATTTCGTGAAGAACGCCACGGAACTCGCCAAGAACATGACTTCTCCCGAGTGGGCAACTCAGATCCGCTTCAAGATCACGGAGAAGACTCATCCCGACGCCTACTACGGCGGCGACTTTGGCCTCGTCTCGGATCACGGCACAACGAACATCGCCGTCATCGACGCGGAGGGCAACGCCGTCACCGTCACCTCCACCATCAATCTCTTGTGAGTCTCTTCTCCTTGAGGACTTTCTTGTCAGAATGGGGGCGGGTGTGATGTCCGAGGAGACGGGGATCCTCTGGAACGACGAGATGGACGACTTCTCCACTCCCGGCCATCCCAATGCTTTCGGCTTCCCTCCAAGTCCCGCCAACTTCATTCGACCGGGGAAGCGTCCGATGAGCAGCATGAGTCCTCTCATCATCTACTCAGACAACGATCACATGGCATGCAGAGCTCTTATCAGAGACAAGCAACACTCTTTCAGCAGAAGATGGCTGTTGGAGGAGCGGGAGGTTCGACGATCATCTCGGTTTCCTTCGCCTTTCAATAACTAAACTATCTTCTAGGGAGTAGCCGGCGTGGCTCTGCACGCATTGTGGCTGAATGCGAATGTGAAGGAGGCGGTGGACAGTCCTCGTCTGCACAATCAGCTGCAGCCGAATGTGACGCAATACGAGGAGAACTTTCCTCAAGCGTACATCGACTCGCTCTCTGATCGAGGTCACACGATGGTTCCGGTTAGAGATGGGAAACGAGACGAAAAAACCGATATTTCGAGACCGATATTTATCGATATCGAAAAAAACCGATAATTCCATATCG